>CM030866.1:1152490-1229990 GCA_018105865.1 Metaphire vulgaris | reverse complement strand
TGTGGAATATGCTTACTAGGTGGCCGCGTGTATATGGAATGCAGTTTCATCGTCTGTGTTAGTTAGTCTGTCTTGACTTGTGCGTCTGTATTTTCTACTCAGTGGCTTTCCTATAGGGCACGTGTCCTGGGTGCTACGTGAAGGGGGCTCCAAAACCTGTGATCTTGCTCTCTACTCAGCGTAGACAGAGAAGAAACTGAGAAGACTGATTTTGAGCACGTCATATTCATAGACCAGTTCGCATCAGTAAAAGCAAGAAAAAAATGCATCTGTAGTTTTAATCTCGTGTTAATAAAACGTCACGATTTGTTAATTTGTTAAATTTGTTAACCTACAAATTGTTATAAAATATGGTACAGTTATGTGAGATGGCAGCAAAAATAGCGAATATGCCGCTAGATGGCCAAATACGACATTGATTAAGCTGCTTTTTATAATTATGTGTGCCTTGACCCCATTAGCGAAGATTATGCAAATATCTTGACAATTGGCACATTTGTGTCACCATAGATACACAGCAAAGGATAGGCTATATGGTTGCCAGAACACAATGTCTATTAGCGTATTCGTCAGGAGATCATTGTTGCAGAAATAACTGTTTCCGATTTTGATGCCGAGCTGTTCATTAATATAGCGCCAACGGAATCGCACACGTGACATCCGTCACGCAATTGCGAATTATATGCATTTCGTTCGCGGCGGTCGCTAGGCAACGGGGTCAGGCCAGATATGAACCTACGACCTTTGGATTATTTCATGGCACGAAGTGAAGCCAATGTAACGCTCGTTCTATTACCAAGAAATGGCTTACAGAATATATATATATATATATATATATATATATATATTTATATATAGAATATATAGGGCCTATAAATACATAGAATATATATATAGTGAATATATACATTGGGTCTATATATATATAGGCCTATTGGATATATATATAGAATATATATATATATATATATATATATAAGTCAGAAATATAGAGCTGTACCGATTGCACATTTTGCCGATTGTTCCGAATATTGTTATATTGTTAGACAATATTGTTTTGCCGATACCGATTATATATATATATCAGGCGTTTTTAATGATCATGCAATCAAATATATAAGTAGCGTAAAAATATGCCAGGTTAAAAGTCCTTGATCATTAATGAAAATGATTTTGCTATCAATACTTATTGCTTTGAGACGATTGTTTCAATTATCGTAATCGGCCGAAAAAATGTTACCGATTAATCGGTATCGGTCAGACGTGATTACCGATTGTTATCGTCTAATAATCGGTCCTGATATTTGAACTCTTCCCAGAGGTCGACGATTGCTTTCGAAACGTTCGAAATGTCGGTTTGTCTCGGTTTTTACCATAATGCGCTTCCATCGCGATTGCATCGATTCGGTTCAGCGTCGTTCATTGGTTGTGCACATTTGTGAATGGTTTCAATGCTCGGAAAGTTTGACCGTCAAATCATATTAATTAATTAACGGCGCAGTTTTCAAGTTTGCATCTTCCGATCATCTTGACAGCGTTACCCAGAAACGGAAATGGGTCCAGTGTTGTTTCAGTTAACTTTAACTGTAATTGAAATATCAGTTAACGAGGGTTGTCATGTGTGAACCGTTTTAAATGCAGAAGGTGATGGTCTAAGTTTGCAAAAACGATTGGTATCGATGTATTAAAGGATGCTAAAGATAGTGGCTCAATATGGTGCTTGAAATCGATCTCTAACAAGACGAAATAAGTTTCAAAATGCGGTTGAATTTGCACAAATCCTGTGCATTATCAGCATATAAAACTTGTTTTTGATGTTCATAAAACCTGTTGTAGGCCTATAATGAACCAGATATCTTAATACGCGGCTCTTCCCTCGATCGCCCTACTAGGCATTCCGTTAGTTATTCGCCAGATCTTTCATTTAGTTGATGTCCCTCGTTCTCGTACAGTCAATGGCGTTAGTGTTTAGTATGAAATGGCCGGAAGTGGTCTATTTCGAACCCTGTGATCAGAGGCGTAGCGTCCCAATGGCTACTATGGCTTTAGCCATGGGCGGCACACAAGATGGAGGCGGCAAATTTTGGAAGCGACCTTTTTTGCTTGTCGGGTTGTCGAGGAGTTTTGGCGAAGGGACGGCAAAGTTTTGAAGAGGGCGGAAAATTTAGCGGCGACGACCTTTTTTTGCCTGTCAGGTGTAATAAGAGTGAAATTGGGGGGGGGCGGCATTTTTGCCAGAAGCCATAGGCGGCACGAGTGCACGCTACGCCTCTGACTATCTATCGTGGGCAGTTTCTCTAATTGTAAAAGGAAATGTAATCTTTGACGCTGCATTGTTCAAGTTCATAGTATTATCAACTATCGACGTAACTATAACTTGTGTTCGCGAAGTTTCGACATATTTAATTAACCCCTTAACCGTGTATTTAACTGTAACTCAATGTAAAATTGACGGATGTATCCGGGGTTCCCAGTAAAGGGGTTAAGACCATGGCTGATGATAGGTTGAACTGAGTACTCGACGATGGACATTCATGGGCGACCAACAATCGAATATAATAAGTAAGTAAGTAAGTAAGTAAGTTTATTGCATATCAGAACCACTTTTCTCATTGCCGAAGATTATCTCGTTCCATAAAGACACCGAGGTGGTAGAGTATGGAAGTTATTAGCTCGAAGCCAGAACAAGTGCTTGTTTTTGTAAAAATCTCAATTTTTTAAATTTTTCCTATGGTCGACCTTCTCCTCTTTAATCTATCTTATTACGTTGTTCTTTGTCCAAAAACTAAAAAATATTTTCGTTAGTGGATAAAATTTAGAGGACTTCATAGAAATGCCTAATCTAGTAATTTGCCGACAACTGTTTCCGGTTTTTCATTTTTAGTGATTGACCTAATAATGCAGGGAAATTTCGAGCGGCAGAATTGCCAGCTTCCAGCAGGGGCGCAGCGACGGAGGGGTTTATATCGGTGTACATATACCCCCAAAATCAGAATACCTTAAAAAATTTTTAATGTGTTTTTAAGATTTTCAAAGTTTTTTCAGATTTATACCCTCCCCCAAATATAGCATTATACCCCCAAAATAAAATTCCTGGCTACGCCCCTGGCCTCCAGGCAACAGTTTCGCGGAGAAAGGGAATTTTTGGCTCTAGTTTTCCCCGCGAAAAATTAATGATTGCGCAAAACATGAGGTATCGTTCCATTCAGAGTCACTTTGCGTGTCACACTCTGTCATGCAGTGATGCTATCAACTTCTCTCAGTTACTGCATCAGGTGTACTGTATGGGTCTTTCGCCATCTGGTTCACTAATTAGATTTTCTCTTGTTTGTTCGATTCACTTTTCTCTTGTATTAGGAAGGATATAGCCGATGTTAGGGAAAGACTAGAGGTCGAAAATGACGGCATGCTGGACTGCTGAAAATTCGCCATTTAAAAGAATAGTTGCCGACAAAACTCCTGACAAAACACACCCTGTAGCCTATAGCGATAGAACCAGTTAGCCTAGACCATATATACAATAGCTGCAAAAAATTTATCTGGAGAATCTTCTCTCTCACGCCCATCGTGATGCAAACCTTCGTTTTCTGTCCAGCCAGAGAACAGTTAGAAATATACAAATGTCCAGCATTGGTCCTCCCTCTTCTGCGTAGCGTCAATGAATTCCGGGAGTAAAGACCGCAGTATATAGACTTTGGATGGCGCATGAACCCGTACGAACGCTTGCGTTTAATTGGGTTCGTGACGATAGGAGTCGGCCGAGGCGGTTCGAATCGGTTCGTAACTGTGCAGGATCTGTCTGTGTGTGCGTGTGAGTGCGGCTGGGGTGGGGTGGGGTGAGGTGGGGAGGAGGAGGAGGAGGCAGAAGGACATGTATCCGGGGAATTTTTCTCTCACTATCTCTTTCGTTCGTTCGGTCGTCACAATATACGTTCCTCCACTTGGAACGCTTTGATAACGACGACGGTCGCTTTGTGCCAACGTCGAGACTTCCGTTTCGTGATCCAATCAGACGCTGAGGCCGCAAACGAAGTCATGTCTGATATAGCGCATCCACAGTGTTCCAACGGAACTTTCTGTTAGATTGAATCATTAACCGGATGGCGTTAAAAACAAGACAGTTTTCTTCTTCTGTGTAAACCTTGGCGTATAGTATCAGTAGCGTAACGTCGAGGGGAGGGGGGGCGAGAGGGGCAATTTGCAGAACTCCCCCCCGGCCCCGAAAGAAGAGTTCCCCCCGAAGAGTGGTTGCAACTTACTAAACAATGATTTATTTTTGTATTTCACTACTATTTCAATATTACTGCTACAAAGTGAGTAATTGTTGAATTAGGGAGTAAACCTTATTTTTTAGAACGGTGTAATCAATATTAGCCTATAGGGGCCCCATATTCTATAGGGGCCCCATATCAAAAATCATGAAGGATGCCCCCTGGGCCTCCGAAAGTCACGCTACGCCACTGCGTAATATTCGTACAAAGCGTATACCCTATAGGGTATATTAGTTTTGTCCGATTTGAAAATCATATCATTTCTTTGTTCAGAAAATCGTTTGTTTCCTATTTTGATTTTAACATTGTCTAAGGTCGACTGAGTTTATAGAAACCAAGAAATCTAACTGTGCCACGATTTTTTCCTCCGCATTTTCGGAAATTTATCTCAACTCATTTTTCCAAATAAAAGCAAAGTAAGCCGTTCGGTGAATCCCGCCATCCGTTAGGAATAATTCTCCAGACGAATTATTATCGTTTCTCGTCCTTACTCCAGCAGACGGGGGGATTATGGGAAGAGATGGGCCTAAGTCATAGGATATCTGAATGTTAACCCCCCAATGCTTTCTGTATTAAAGTTATTCGGTTGTCCTCTTATCCTTCCCTCGTGTCTTCCTTCTTCAGTTCCTCCCTCATTTCTTCACGTTTTCCATGCACAGCGCATTGTCTTTGTTCCGGTGTCTAAATTTCTCATCTGATATATTGAAATCAAATTTGTTTAGGCATTCGCCTCTCGTCGACAGGTATACACTCAAAAACGATTGATCTCATACCTTCAATCTTGACGCACGATTACCTGCATGAGCTGTAAGTCTCATCGAGTATTATAATTAGACCAGAGCGTACATATATGTCCGCTGTCATCTTTGAAACGGAGACGAATTGTTATAATACCGTCAGCCTATATATATATATATATATATATATATATATATATCATATATATATATATATATATATATATATATATATATATATATATATATATATATATATATATATATATATATATATGGTCGGCAGCGGTGGGCTCTTACCTTGCAAAAGATACAGTATTTTTCTCTTTTTTAAACAGCACAGCATGAATGTCACGTGATTTTGATCGAACTATGATATATATATATATATATATATATATATTCTGTTTGGCAAGCAGTCTTTATACATTCTCAGCAGTTCATTGGCCATTGGATTATTATTATATTTTAATAAATTGTTTGAATTTATATATATATATATATACCCAATATGAATTCATGCTCTGCGCCACATATTCGTTAAAATCACAGTGCCATTTTTATGTACACACGTTAAAATATATCATATTAAATTAAAAATTAACATATAGGGCCTATCGAACATCGTCCACCAACGCATTTCGGTCTAAACCGCCTACCAATTGTCCAAACCATACAGATAGGATCTTAATATTATAGATATATATTTTCATATTCCGCGTATGCATAAAATATATCGACGGACATTTCACCGCGAATTGCGTTCACTGCACGCGAGCAGCGACAGCATGCATAGTCACATACACAACGCAAATGGACCGACCAGTGTTTCTATAGACACACTAAACCGTAAGCTTCCACATAATACTTCGTTTCAATTCGGCTTACTGTGGGACTTATCCGAGAAGGCAGAGACTAAGTCGTCCAGAGGTTTCGTTCGAATATGTATACAGTATAGATAACGCACGGTTAGGAAAAGAGAAGTTTTTTGCTCGGTTTTTTCAGGGCGTTTTAAAACGCAGCCGCGGTTTCTGCTTCCAAACGACGCGTGGCTGCAAAAAAAGTCAATGGTAAAAGTCATGGTAGAGGGTTTAGCGTATACAGTGGCGGCTCCACGGGAGTGCCCGGGGGTCCGTGCCCCCCTATTGAGTGCCTGCCCCCCAGTGGCCCCCTGTTGGGACCCTATGCTTAATACTACATACATAACAACAAATGGTTGGGCCCCATGATTAGAAGTTGCCACCCCAACGCCCCCTCCACTTGCCAAATCCTGGAGCCGCCACTGAGCGTATAGGGGAAAACATTCCACCAGTCTTTCTTTTCGTTGCAAGTCTATTGGCATCTTAAGTTCTTTTTCTAACGACACAACATGTTGATGTAATTGTAATGGTTGTAACCGTGACCAACTGTGCCATGCCCCTCCTGGAAAAATTTCCGTGGGCGCCCATGTTAGCATAGTCTAAATTTTAGATTTTTAAACATAAAGTTGTCGCTCGTCTAAATACCGAAAATATCAGATATGGCCGTCTGCTCGAAAACAAATCAATCCATTGATAGCCCACTGTTGCGGTATTCTGGATGTAAATAGCAAAAAGTCTGACATGACCCGAAAACAGTTGAAAAATAATGAAACATGGACATGTTATCGTCAGCAAATATCCAAATGCCGTCACAAAGAGCAACGCCATAGCAAAGACCAATAAATTATTTTAACTCTGCAACTTCTATCGTGGCTGTCCTTTGCATGTATACTGTATATCAAATAATTCATATATCCAGCAGAATTTAACACAGCGCGCCTTCAGCTCAACGTGCTTTCCTGTTTTCCCGCGAATACAACAACATCAACACTCCCACTGCTGCTTTAGCTTGATTGATTGCCTATCGTTGCCTCCTCCTGTTATCCGCTCTGTTTCGGTCAGTGCTTGCTGTTGTGTCATGATGTCATGTCATGTTATTTTGATGCGACTTGATTAATGTCCTGTGTTGGCAGAGGTCTCTCTCTCTCTCTCTCTCTCTCTCTCTCTCTCTCTCTCTCTCTCTCTTCTCTCTCTCTCTCTCTCTCTCTCTCTCTCTCTCTCTCTCTCTCTTAGGTGTTTGCCTTGGTTGGGACCCTATACTTAATGCTACATACATTAAACAACTAATGGTTCATGATTGATCAAACGGTTATTTTCACTGCTCTTAGGTCTATGCCGTTGATCAATGATAATTTAGGCAAACATGATAACATACATATAACACGTATAAGCATACAGAAACCTACTAAAGGACAAACACACACATATGCATATGCATTCTGTATATTTGCATATTTGGTGTCATATATGCCTTTAGAATGTGAGATACATTTGCCGTCGTTCCGATATATCGCGATCCTCCAGAACATCCTGGGCATTATGATAGTGGCGCTATAGAAGTTGATTGATTGATTAATTGATTGATTGATTGATTGACCCTTCCAAGGGGTGGTGTTGGCGACGCTTCGTCTCGACGCCATGGAGACTGTGCGAGATACGGGTACTTCACCGAATTGGTCTTATGAAAAAAACCGGATACGCGCCGTTGTTGGTCGGTCTTTCGACGCCACGGTGCAAAGGGAGAGGCGCTGGCGGTCGAGAACTCAAAGGGCGATCGGTCAAAGCCCTTAGCGCCCCGTACGGAAACATTCTCCGGAGGAGGGGGCAGGGGCGGATCGGAGGGTGACGCGCAAACGTCCGTCACCAATGGCAACGACTCTACAAAGGGGTGTGCGCGTTCGAACGTGTCGTTATCGGCGCCGGGGGAACGTATGATAGGTTCGCAAGGTAGTGCGGCGGCCTTTTTCTCTTGGTCCGTGGCTATGTGGTGGTTTCCCGCGCCGAAACCACTCAGTAATATTGATCATCGTCTGTCTAATTTCCGCGTTGCGTAGATTGCGAGGCGACTCCGATCTAAAGAGGGTCGCAGGGCGGCGCATATTGAGTACGTTTGATTTATGACAGGGGGGTTCTTCTCGCGTGGCGCTGATGCGCAATGCGCGAATTCGTCTACTACACTGTGTGTGTGTGTTGTGTGTGTGTGCGTAAGTAGGCCCTACTGTACGTAAGGGTGTTTGTTTGTGAGTTCGTGAGTGCGTGAGTGTGTGTGTTTGCCAGGAAGAAAGATGAAGATGAATTTTAGAGAGAGAGAGAGAGAGAGAGAGAGAGAGAGAGAGAGAGAGAGAGAGAGAGAGAGCGGAGATAGATAGATAGATAGAACGTGAGAGATGAGGAGAAGGAGAAATTGCTTGTTTGTGCGTGCGTCTATGTGTTTGCCAGGAAGGGAGTTGAAGAATTATAGGAGGAGGAGGAAAAAGAAGAAGAAGAGGAGGTGAAGAATGAAGAGGAGGAAGAGGAGGAGGAGGAGGAGCAGGAGGGCAGGGGAAGAAGAGCAAGAAGACAATTGATCTGCGAGGCAATGAGAAACGGCAGACGATAGGTGCCGGGCGACCAGACGACAGGATTGACAGCGTTCGACGTCGTCTTCCGGGGTTTCGTTTTTGTTTGATTGACAGCTCAAAGGCAGGGTTCGATATATTGCGCCCGGGAATGTATGGACTGAGTGGTCGGCTGTTGGTTGAGTTGAATTGAGGCGTCAGGGGCGTAGCGACGAAGGGGCGGTTATATCGGTATATATATATATATACCCAAAATCAGGCTACCTTAAAGTTTTTTATGTGTTTTTAAGATTTTCAACATTTTTAAAGATTTTTATCTCCCAGATCGCATTATACACCCTCCACAATCAAATTCCTGGCTACGCCCCTAATTGATCGATGTATGTATGCATGTAGGGGTGGATGGATGGCTGGATTGATGGGTGAATGGGTGGATGAAAGAAAGAAAGTTGGAAAGAAAAGAAGAAATGAATGAACGAACGGAGGAGGAGGAGGAGGAGGAGGAGGAGGAGGAGGAGGTAAGGACGGGTGAATATAACTTTACGCGCTGTTTGAACTGTTTTTCTTCGATCGTCTGTAGATTCTCTTGAGGTAACTTGAACTGGTCACTATTTATATCTCCGAACACTGTCACCTTTGACAAATATGAAATTTTGCGGGAAAATTGTATCCTCTTGGCGTTTGGGGGTAATTTCCGCCCTCAACCCCAAGCCCCACCCCCTCCCCCGGCTCTTTCCCCAAAACTGGCTTAGGCATCCAACCATCTGAAAGATAGGTTAAGATAAACGATTGGTCTGTTATAACGTAATTAGCGGGTCCACGACGGCCATGTCTTGTAACACAGGCTTTATAGACATTTTTTTAAAGATATAATAGATTCGCTGTGTGACAGAAGCTAGGGAAAGGAGCACAGAACATCAGCCAGATAGATATGCAGGACTTCCTGCGCATTGAACGATTATTCTCTGACGAAAACCACGTTTTCGTTTGTCCCCATCTTCGTTACATCAGATCGTACTGTAATAGTCAATAATTATAACCTGTCTAGATTTTGCTCCACAGCGTTCGAAATGGAGCACCTCTCACTACTATTGTAATTTATTCACGATGTACTGTAAGCAGTATACTCAGTGAGCAAAAGGGCAGACTTAATGGAAAGAATCCCTCGTATGGCACATTCCCAGTCATTATTTTCTCTCAGGGGCTTAGCGACGGGGGGCGGTATATCGGTATATATATACCCCCTCCAGAAAATCAGACTACCTTAAAATCTTCGATGCGTGTTTTAAGATTTTTAAAGATTTATACCCCCGCCATCACATAATACCCCCAAATCAAATTCCTGGCTACGGCCCTGTTTTGTGTGTTTCTCTGTTGAATGGTCTCTCACCGTCACTTAAAAGTTTCAGTTTGTGAAAACAATTTTCCCGCAAAACTGAACGATATTGGAAATTCAACTGCGCATTTGACAGCGCTATACGATCCCTTTAGTGTTGCACCGAGGAAACAACAACAACAACAACAACAACAACGCCGTCTTCCGTTGCAACACTTTCTATAGATTCGATCGTACCCGCCAACCCCACGTCCAATATATTATCGTAAAATTGCAATCGACGGAGCGGTGCATGGACAATATAATGGGTCGTATATTATGACTAAATACGTTTAGCGACGAACTTGGGTAGTGGTGCAATGCGATGGTTATTCTCCACTCATCGCGGGACACCCAGGACAGATTTGGCGACCATTGCGCTATATAATCAGAGAAGATACGGCCCAATGCTTGCGTCATTGGCGCAACCAGGGTTTCGGAATTGGGGGGGGGGTGAACCAAGTATGCTTTTCTAAGCAATTATGCTAAATAAGTTAGTTTTAAAAGTTAACGACGTCATCAAAACGTGACAAGTATCACAGTGTGAACATGACAGTAATCGTATACGTTTTCGTCACGTAGTTTGTTTTCGCGATTGGCACTCATCTTATATATCAACGAGTGACGACGTCTTGACATGTCATAACGCGTTAATCATGCTTTGATGTCGAATTACTTAAATCGTCGAGATAGATCTGGCCATTCTTTCAATATGCTAATCCAATGTCTACGATAGCACTGCGCGCAACTAGATTTGTAGCACTTACTAAACGCCACGCGCTCAAGTTTATCGTTCAGTTTTCCCGCGGGGGAGGGGGAAGACTAATTGCAATGGGCAGAGAACCCCGCCATAAATTACCCTGCCCTGATCTTATCGTGCTGCGACACGAGCTGTTCAAGCGGTCGTCAAAATCCCCGGTGCATTTTAAACGCATTTTCTCAATCTGTTGCCGTACTTTGGAATTTCTGACCAGCAGCCTTTATAGATGTCCGGTTTGTGGTCCTTCTGGTCGACGGAAAGAGAACGCTTGCTGGACATGAGGGCGGGGACTTTATAACCGAACGTTATAGACAAAGTCACCGGTCAATTTGGAATACTGTAATTCTTTCTTCCAGGATTGATTTTCTGGAAAATTCGCTCGACCGACATTTTGCCCGAAGACTTGAGGCGTGACTCATTAAAAACGGCACATAATAACGTCTTATAGCCCGAATCTGTCTGTCTGTCTGTCTGTCTATCTCTGCCTCGGTCTCTTTCTCTCTGTCTCTGTCTCTCTGACTCTACCTCAGTCTCTGTGTCTCACTGTTTCTGTGTCTTTGTTCTGTCTTTGTATCTGTCTGTCTGTCTGTCTGTCTCTCTCTCTCTCTCTTTCTGTCTCTCTCTCTCTCTCTCTCTGTCTGTCTGTCTGTCTGTCTCTCTCTCTCTGTCTCTCTCTCTCTCTCTCTCTCTCTCTCTCTCTCTCTCTATATATATATATATATATATATATATATATATATATATATATATATATATATATGGCACTGTAGCTAATTTCGTGAGTAGATATTTTACTACGGTAGGAGAATGAGTCTTCGGATGATTTCTGAACTCTTTGTGACAACCTAAATCACCCGTTAACTGCAGCACAGCGACAGCCCCATCATTGCCTACTTGTCTCTGTCTTTGGTACGTCCACTCCTCGTCAGTTACGTACCAAAGAACGTTCCCGATTCTCGAACTCGGCAATAAAAGCAACATCTTATTTTATCGCCCATGCATTTGACTCGGGAGAACATCGAGCGCGTTCGAATTTTTGAGCAATGAATTCAATTCGTGTCGTGCGTGTCGTGAGCACCGAACACGATCGTATTTCGTGTTAACTGCCGGGCCTATAAGGCTATTAGTGTCGACGCCTGTGTTTCGAAACAGGAAGCCAATAATAGCAACAGTCACAATCCAGCCTTCGAAGGTGACTTGATCGTGTTTTAACCTCGTAACTGGGGATCCCGGATATATCCATCCATTTTACATTGAGTTACATTTTAATACACAGTTAAGGGGTTAAAAATCTGAGCTTATAGTCATACTTTAGAACACTGGTATTAGATCATTCTTCCTAAATAATAATAATAATAATAATAATAATAATAATAATAATAATAATAATAATAATAATAATAATAATAATAATAATAATTGCTATTATCAGTCTTTATATTATTACTTTCTATGTCTTACAGGTACTATTGGTTGATACATGACCGGTGCTGGTTTGCTGGTTGTAGGCACTAGAACTGAGCCGTCGTTCGACAGGACGCCCGATAACGTGACCGCCTTTTCCGGTCAGAATGTCTTCCTGCCATGCACCGTCAACCATCTCGGGAAGCACAAGGTACGCCACCTATCGATCGATCGTCTCTCTCTCTCTCTCTCTCTCTCTCTCTCTCTCTCTCTCTCTCTCTCTCTCTCTCTCTCTCTCTCTCTCTCTCTCGGTTTCCGACAACATATCTGCTGCCATCTATCTGTCTGCTTCTTTCGTTTTGTTTCTGCACGAGAAAAAAACACGACAACGACATATTCCATACGATCCTCTCCGGTTTTAAAGTTCGCAATAATAATAATAATAATAATAATAATAATAATAATAATAATAATAATAATAATAATAATAATAATAATAATAATAATAATGTGATTTAAGGTGGCTTAGGAGGCTAAGTAAGCCTGTGTGAAAACCATTCTGATGTAACCATCTGCCATCATCTGCGCTTGAGCAGTTTTTTCGCATTTTTGGCCTCTTGGGTTGCAACGTCCATCACAAGAACCGACAATCTAATCACCACAGCTGTCTTTATGTTAATGCTGATACGGCGATGTATTGTTATTAGACCGTCTTCGCTCGGGCATTAATCGGAGCTGTCTAAATCGAATCCGATCTTCGGCCAAATCCAATTTCAGAATATCAGATCTGACAGCTTGATGACTATCTTTGGTGGATAAGCGGGGATAAAATGTCCGTTAAATTGTCAAATATGAGACACACAGAGAGAGAGAGAGAGAGAGAGAGAGAGAGAGAGAGAGAGTGAGAGTGAGAGAGAGAGTGAGAGAAAGAGAGAGAGAGAGTGAGAGAGAGAGTGAGAGAGAGAGAGAGAGAGAGAGAGAGAGAGAGAGAGAGTGAGAGAGAGAGTGAGAGAGAGAGTGAGAGAGTGAGAGAGTGAGAGAAAGAGAGAGAGAGAGTGGGGAATTGAAAGCGTCAACAATATATCACCGCCGCTCGAATCGTTACGAACATATCGCAAAGTCATGGTTGCGCATGTTGAATTTTGTTTGCCATGGCCGGAAACCAAGGATGTTTTTTTACACCCCCTAAAACTCCCAATTTGAGACCGACAACCCCCAACCCCCAAATCTCAACTATGGAATGACCTTTTTGCTTGTCACACTTTTTTGGCTGGGGACCCCAGAATTTACGGACATCCCCCCTCCCAATTGATAATCCTAGAAGTATCATCGACAGTATACACGGTGTTCGGAAAAAGAGAAACGGTTGATATTTATGAAGACCCTTGTCAACAGAGTTTTATGTCTGTTATGGGAGAGATCTCTCCCTCCCCCCCAAGCCTCAACATTCCCCTAAAAATCCCAGCACTTACACACATTTTGCATTGAACTGTGTGTCTTCCCCTCCAGCCAAGTCAATCCCCTCCCCAAAGGCTTCAATTCCCCCCCAAGGCCTTGTCAATTAGTTATAATTTTTTCCAGATCTCATTAAAATTTAATTAAAAAATTAAATTGAATATGATCTTGATGATGGTGATGATGATGATGATGATGATGATGATGATGATGATGATGGTGATGATGATGATGGTGATGATGATGTGTAACGAGTCGTATTGTATGCTTGCGTTCTGTTATCTTGCAGGTGGTCTGGTTAGACCAGAACTCGTTTCCGCTAACCTTTGATGAGCGGAGAGTCATAGACGACCTTCGATTCAACATCATCCGTCCATACATAAGAGATTGGAATCTCATGATACGCGGAGTCCGACCAACGGACGCCGGACACTACATGTGCACCGTTAACACGGATCCTGTCCTCACCAGAATCATCCATCTGGACGTCAAGGGTACCGCGTCCAATAGTCAGATTATCCTCATGTCTATGTTCGGTGAATTTTCATAACAAAAACCCCGGAATAGATCACAGGAAAGACTGACGGCATTATAACGATGTGGCCTTAGAAAAAAAGCACCGAGCATAGGCCCTATACTACATAGTGCAATCTGCTGGCTTTAGCCCCTATACCCCTCCACGACTTTATTCTTTCATTAATCATCACTCACGGACGAGGAGCAAACAGTACGGCGCTAGGATGGAAGGTCCGCGGACAAAATGTCGCGGACAAAATGTCACAAAGACAAAACAACATGAGGACATTTTGTCAGCGGACAAAATGCTACGACGACAAATGTCTGCAAAGAAAATATCCGCGAGGACAAAATGTCACCGGACAAAATGTCACGCTGTCTGCGGATAAAATATCATCCATCGTGACGTTTTGTACGTGACATTTTGTCCGCGGACCTTTTGTCCGGCCACGAGGTATTCTGCCGTTAGAAGGTAGCACTATCAACGCCGTACACAATAATGCAGAGCACAGGGGCGTAGCGACATGGGGGTATATCGGTATATATACCCCCTCTTCCCCCCAAATCAGTCTACCTTAAAGTTTCTAATGTGTTTTTACGATTTCAAGTTAAAAGTTTTCAAAGATTTTATACCCCCAAATCACATTATACCCCATCAAATCAAATTCCTGGCTACGCCCCTGGCAGAGCAGTATAGCGGATGATAGAGGAGTTTTCTTGCTGCATTAAGGTCTAACATGTGGCGTTTGCAGGACATTTTCGAGCCGCATTCTATTAAAAGGCGTCAATAGATCAGTCTGTCTGAGAGCAAAAACACCTGCACACCAATAGACTTATTAAATTCTGAGCTGCAGCCGTGTTTCTCAACGCAGCCTGTATTACGCTGCATTCCTACATGGCTATGATGATGATGATTATGATGACGATGATGCCAATAATAATAATAATAATAATAATAATAATAATAATAATAATAATAATAATAATAATAATAATAATAATAATAATAATAACAATAATAAGGTTTAGAGTGGTTCAGTAGGATCTGCCCTATGTGAGAACCACTAACAGGACGAAATAACTTTCAAATATGCGCTTCGCTTGCATTTGCACAAATCCTATGCATCATTAACATTATGGAATAACGGGGGTTGTCATGGATGAGGCGTTCTAAATGCAGGAGGTGATGGCCTATGTTTTCAATAGCGATTGATATCGATGTAGTGGAGAATGCTAAAGATAGTGGCTCAATATGGTGCTTGAAATCGATCTTTAACAGGACGAAATAACCTTCAAATGCATATGCGCTTGCATTTGCACAAATGCTATGCATTATTAGCATTATAGAATAGCGAGGGTGGTCATGAATGAGGCCTTCTAAATGCAGACGTTGATGGGCTATGTTTGTAATAGCGATTGA
Source organism: Metaphire vulgaris (assembly GCA_018105865.1). Lineage (NCBI taxonomy): Eukaryota > Metazoa > Annelida > Clitellata > Crassiclitellata > Megascolecidae > Metaphire > Metaphire vulgaris. The sequence goes on along the minus strand of CM030866.1, from coordinate 1,214,634 downwards.
TATCAATGTAGTAATGGATGCTAAAGATAGTGGCTCAATATGGTGCTTGAAATCGATCTCTAACAGGATGAAATAACTTTCAAAAATGCGGTTGGATTTGCACAAATCCTGTGCATTATTAGCATTATGGAATAACGAGGGTTGTCATGGATGAGCCGGTTAATCGTTTGCTGCGTGAAATTCAATGGAACAGCGATTGACTGCCGCTCTGGACATCGGTTATAACGTTCCGCAATTTAGCCTACGGTTCCTTACGACGCGCTCCCGTATTGGACTATATCGGATACAACTTATCTAGGATATAACGTAGTGAATTTTACAGACCCGCTAGGTGCGTTATAACGATGTTCTACTGTACAGCTCCAATCGGCGATCCTGTTCCCGGGTCTTTCTTGACGATCTTGTTCTCGGTTCTTTTTCCTCTCTCTCTCTCTCTCCGTCGGATTCAGAATCGAATATGCAGATCGGTGGGTGGGTGGGTGGGTGGGTGGGTGGGTGGGCGTGCGTTCCATTTAGAGCCCATCGGAGACCATTTCGGCGCATGCGCGGTCGCGTCGTCTCTTCGATCGATCGATTTCTCTCTCTCTTTCAGTGTCGCCGCGGTTTGTCGATCAGTTAACGAATCAGCTGGTCGTCGCCGAAGAGGGAGAAACGGTCGTTCTGCTCTGCAACGTCACCGGAAAACCGGAACCGGAAGTGACGTGGCAGCGACGGCTGGTCACCGGCGGAAAGCTTTCCTATGCAGTAGAGAGTCAGTACATCTATGCATCTTCTTATACTGTACATATATATATATATATATATATATATATATATATTCTTATACTGTACACTTATATATCTTATACTGTACATCTATGTATCTATTTATACTGTGCATCTATATAACATCTGTATTTCTTATACTGTAAATAGCGGCCTACTTATCTGGCTGATCTCATACCTTTCCTATGGCTATTTTAAGAGAGGCTGAGCGCCTAAGAATAAGCAGCTACTGTTGTGCTGCTTACTAAGGCGCTATATAAATTCACGAGATTTTTTTACTTGCTTACTTACGAACGGGTAGAGCATATAATAATGACTCCCATATAATATTATATATATAATGACGGGAGAGTTATTATTATGATATATATACACGCTGTATAATAATGACGGGGAGTTATTATATATATATATATGTATGCGTTATAACCGATTCCGTTTTAACGAAGTTCGACTGTATCAATCGCGATAGACACATAGTCCAAAGTGAACTTGGCCAGTTCTTTCGTTGATTAAATTGCTTCAGAATGACATTCGTTTACAAAATCTCCGGCGGCATCAGAGTCGCATTAAACATTAAAACGTCTACACTCAATGTCTACGGCTCTACGCCTATACTCTTCTTCATAAGACTTCCGGTAAAGTCGCGATCGTCTGCACAGCGGCGCGCCATCGAGGTCACGTGACGCGAAAAAATGCAGACGGACGTTTTATTTCAGCGTCTGAGAGAGAGAGAGAGAGAGAGAGAGAGAGAGAGAGAGAGAGAGAGAGAGAGAGCAAGAATTATAATGCAAAGTGTGCGTTGAATTCCGGCAATCGCCAGAACCCGTGGACGGGTCAAAACGATGGTCCAGCAGCAGCACTAATAGTAGTAGTAGTAGTAGTAGTAGTAGTAGTAGTAGTAGTAGTAGTAGTAGTAGTAGTAGTAGTAGTAGTAGTAGTAGTAGTAGTAGTAGTAGTAGTAGTAGTAGTAGTAGTAGTAATAATAATAATAATAATAATAATTATTATTATTATTATTATTATTATTATTATTATTATTATTATTATTATTATAACAGGGTTCAGAGTAGTTCAGTAGGGTCTGTCCTGTGTGAGAACCACTATGTTCCATTCTTCCATTCATTTGCATTGTGGTCTTGCTGTGTAATCTCATTCTTTGCCCTCTTGTCCTCTTGTAGCTTTGTTCGCGTATTCTCCTTGTCTTCTTGTCTGCAAATAACAACGAAACTTTGCAGTATACATCGTAATAAATGCCTCATTCCGTGACTGTATATTCTCTTCTTCCACGATACTTTATTCTACAGTCTAACGGCCATCATAAGTTTCCGGTGTTTTCCAGGTTTGGCGGCTACTGGATCGCAGCTTGTCATTATCAACGCAACGCGCCACATCGGGCACCTGTATTACGTCCACGAATGTCTCGCCAGCAACGGAGTACCGCCTGCAGTCAGCCGACAGATACGATTGGCGATTCAATGTAGGTGTTCGGCGTTCCACTTGGAGAAAATTTGACGTCGCTGTCGTTCGACTTGCGCAAATCCATCATGGTCGTCCAAAGAAAATTTTTCGGAGGAGGGGGGAGGGAGGTGCAAAACAGGGTCATGTGACGAAAGACACAAAAAGTACTGTACAAACCTGTCAAGATCTAATCGCAAATTATTTAGCGCCACAAGAAAGTTAATCGGATTCTTATGTAAATTCACGTTTTAAGATAGTACTACATGTTACTTTTTTTAGTAATTTTACTTTCCATATTTTCAAAATGTTTCCATGGGTTGCAATTGCACCCCTTGCACCTCCCTCCGGACGCCAAGGAAAACCATTTAGAAGATTTTTGGGGATATATATATATAGGTACTGTAGTATGATAGGGTATAGCATGATTGGGACAGAATACGTGAATGTAACAAAAAGTCATTGATGACATTTTTCTGGTCGGTCGTGGACTTTTCTACTCTAAAATGTTTATGTGCCTGCCCCGCCTCTTCCGCTCCCCGCCCCCATTCTAGAATTTTGTCTGCTCTTCCGAGGTCGGTGTGACAATGACAGGAAGAAATTAAAAAATCAGTATTAGCCATGCAGCTGGAGTTCACGTCCAAAGGCTATTCAAGCTATTTTTTACCTCGCCCATCTGGAGTGGTCACTTGCCGGAATGACAGGGTCGCATATCAAATGCAACGACTGGTCCGAAGAGACGGAGCAGCGTGAGAAGTCGAGACCTGCCTAAGTGCTGTGGCCTGGAGTTAGCTGCACTCTGACCCAGAAGTACAACTATAAAATATAATAATAATAATAATAATAATAATAATAATAATAATAATAATAATAATAGTAGTAGTAGTAGTAGTAGTAGTAGTAGTAGTAGTAGTAGTAGTAGTAATAGCAGTGGCGGCCGGTGACGATGTCGCTGGGTTGCGCAACCCCCAGTGCAACCATCAATTTTCCCTCGTTCTCGTATAGTCAATGGCGTTAGTGTGTAGTATGAAATGGCTGGAGGTGCTCTATTTCGAACCCTGTAGATAAAAATTGATAATGACATTATTCATTATTCTTGCAAAAATTAAAGCAATGAAGAAGGAACAAGAGGAAAATGTGGATTTTGTCAGAGAATTTCTTCAAATCGATTAGATTTTTACATATCTAGGGCCTATATACCCTCTATTCAACAGGCCTTCAATAGGCTTATCTCACAGAGCGAATTAATTATAAAACTTGTTTTTGATGTCTATGAAACCTGCTGCAGGCCTATAATGATCCAGATATCTTAATTAGAAATAATTATATTCGTGCTGAGGCAATAGGAAAACAATCACCATCAACGTAATAGGACCCCAAAGGAACCGAAGTATCCCAGCCTAATTTTAAGGGTTAAATTTTTCTCACTAACATTACAACCCCTCACTTCTTAGACCCACCGGCCGCCACGGAATAATAGCAAAAACAACGTGGTTCAGAGTGGTTCAGTAGGATCAGCCTTGTGTGAGAACCATTATGTTCCGCGAGACCATTACATCATCATTTTTATTATTTCCAAAGCATAAAAATACATAATAACAATAACATCTGTAGAAGAATTTAATAATAACAATTGTAGAAGAAATTATTTATAATTATTATGACAATAATAGATTATTATAATTTAATATAACATCCGTAGAAGAACTTAATTATTTTAAAATTAAAATGAAATAGGCGAATTAAGTACAATTATATGGGACTAACAAGATACCGAAGGGAACAAACTTCCCTCAAGGAGGTACCTTAGGTAGAGTAAGAAAAATGGAATAGTATAATATTCATTCACATTATGGTCTTGCTGTGTAATCTTATTCTTTGCCTTCCTGTCTTTCAGTGGGTTTGTTAATGCATTCTATTTCTTTCTCTTTCTGTCTTTGAATCTACAACTAATAAAACTTTGCAGTATACAATGCTATAGCCTAAATGCCTCGTTCCGTTACACACTGTCACAAGACAATATCTACAGTCTAATTAATCAGCAGCGTCGCCACGGGTTTTTTTAAAAAAAAATATGACCAACACAATTTATGTAAATCCGTTGACTTTTGTTGAAGGGTAGGTAGTTGGGGGGGGGGGGGGGGTCGGCCGCGGCTTCAGTGTTCAGTTGCATAGTGCCTTTAGTTAACAACCCCACTTTGCAAAAGCTGGCTACGCCACTGCCGACCCCTCTTCTATTTCTGAAAGACTTTCTAATGTCGCTTGAATTAGTTGACCATTTTTCGTGGCATTTCGAACGCTCTAGAATAAAATCGAAGCAGAATATCTTGACTATTCTAATACGGTTTGATTCAATGGAGATGGGGACACAAGAAAATGTGGATATAATTCGTTTCGTCACTCTTATGAATTTTTGCTTATCTATAGCCTACTGTTGGAATAGTCCGTAGGGGTCGTCCATAAATGACGTAACGCTCTTTTGGCACTTTTTCACCCCCTCCCCACTACGTAACGTGACGTAACGAAACGTAACAGTCAGTGTCTGTCTAACCGTCGACATTTTCTCCCTACTCAGACGCCCCTGAGCTACGGGTCAACTTCCGTTCTGTCTGGCGGCGGCGGGGCGAAGAGGTGACGCTGGAATGCACCGTCTCTGCCTTCCCTCTGGGCGACATCTGGTGGCAGAGAAGGCATCGGCGGCTCGTCGTCGGCTCCTCCCTCGACCGTCGTGAGGTCGTCGAACGCATCGAGAGGGCCGCCGACGGGGCCGCGACGCTTCGGGTCAGCATTCGAGACCTGAGACCGGTCGATTTCGGCGACTACACGTGCTTCGCCAATAACACCGTCGGCGGCGCCAAGGAAACGATCAGTTTGGTCGGTAGGTGGCGCTTTAGTCGGTAGGCGGCGTCGGCGTCGGCACGTTGTCCGTGTCACGTGTCATGCATTGTGAAAGATTCCGATTCTGTGGCCAAGAATTGAAATAATAAATAATAAGTTAATAATAACAACGAGATTTTGAGTGCAGGCCTTTGGGAGTTGGATTGACTTGACTGGATGGGAAGGGACATAGTTCAATGTAATAATTTGTCGGTGCCGAATTTATAATAATAATAATAATTATTATTATTATTATTATTATTATTATTATTATTATTACTAGTACTACTACTACTAGGTCTGCTGCTACTACTACTACTACTACTACTACTACTACTACTACTACTACTACTACTACTACTACTACTACTACTACTACTACTACTACTACTACTACTATTATTATTATTATTATTTTATTATTATTATTATTATTATTATTATTATTATTATTATTATTATTAGGCCTATTACCTGGTTTAAAGTGTTCAGTAGAGGTCTGTCCTAGGTAAGAACAGGTGTTCAGTGTATTCATCTGTTGACTCTGTTTCTCAGAACGAACGGATTCAGAGAATCCACACCTGGCGACCGCTTCGAAACGAGAATCCGCCTTACAACTGATGACTCCAACGAGGTCCGCAAGTCCAGAGTTCGAAGTCAAACCGGAGAAAAGCAGTTCACGTGCGTATCTGTGCCTCTGGTTTTCCATATTCCTTTTTCTAAAGCACATTCTTCCATTGGCATCGCGAAAGTTATCTGTCGAGAACGGAGTATAATTAATTACATAACAAAAACAACATCTACTACTCCCCCTCCCTCCCCTCGTGTCTACAACTGCCAAACATTTTCAAATCGCTCCTCTCCATTTCGTTGACGTAATTGATGGACGTCCCCTACATTTATGAAGATCGTGAGGTGAGAACGAATAAATTATTTTGACCAATGGATCCCCAATGTAGCAAAAACCAGTGGCGGCTCCACGTGGGGGGTGAGTGGGGATGCATCCCCCACCAGGCATTTTTTGCTTGTCAAACTATTTTTGGTAAAAGTCAAGTAAAATTACGGGGGGAAACTGCGGGTGACCATTTTTTGCATGTCAGCCTTTTTTCTGCAAAGTTTGCTGATTTTTCCCTCTCTTTTCATCCCCCCTCCAACTTCCTATGAATTCATTTAATCCCCCTCACCAATAAATCCTGGAACCGCCACCACGGGCAAAACCCGACGTAGACTGTTAAACTATGGCCAAATATGATCTGATAATTAGTTTCGTCTTTGAAAATTATTAATCAATAATTAATTAAATTTTTGGATTCTTTTTCAGCGTCGCGACTCACCGTTCCAACAAAATCGGTTACCTCTACGCGGAGAGTTTCTGGACGCGTGATGATCTTGATCTGTTGTTCGATACTGCGTCTTCGGTCTTGGCTGTGATATATTATGCCGCCTCTATTCGTCAATTAATCCACTGCTGAGATATGGAGGGATTTTCTACATGTATGTCGCCCACTGAACATCCAAATCAGGAAACTGGCCTTGTGACACAATGTGTGGATGGAGTAGGGGCTCTGTCGCTAGGGGGGGGGCTAAGTACAGTGCCTAAAGTACGCCGAGAAATCTCAGCCTCCTAACTGTTGACTTATTTCGAACACTGCCATAGTCAAATATAAAGCCTCAGGACTGTCGACTTCCTAGTTCTTAACCCCGTAACCGTGTATTTAACTGTAACTCAATGTAAAATGGACGGATATATCCGGGATTCCCAGTTAAGGGGTTAACAGTGGCGGCCCTACAGGGGCCCGTCCCACGGTTTTTTCTAGGATTATCAATTTGGAGGGGGCGTGTCGGTAAATTCTGGGGGTCCCCCGCCATAAAGTCTGACAAGCAAAATAAAAAATAAAATAAAAAGGTCATCGCACTGCTGAAATTGGGGGGGGGGGTGTCGGTCTCAAATTGGGGTTGTTGGGGTTGTTAGGGGAGTGTAAAAAATATCCCTGGCCCGTGCCCCCAATTCAATGCCTGACCCCAGTCCATTCTGCACATTCTAGGCAACTAGACTCGTCCAGGTTTACGAAAAATATCTGCCCCCCATACTTAGAAGTTCCAACCCCAATGCCCCCACTTTCCAAATCCGGGAGCCGCCACTAGTTCTTAACATTCCCAGCCAGTCGTGCGTGGAAAGATGAAAAGGAAAGAGCTAACAACTCTATTACCGATTATATTATAATGCAACATGGTAATAAATAGATAAGCTTTGAAGAAGATCAGATAACAGTTTATAGGGCCTATGTGAATTCTCAAGTACTGCTTCTTCAAAATTTAATATTTAAAATTATATATTTAAAATTAAATGTTACAGAGCTATATACCGCTAGGTGAAGTAGCGGTAAGATTCTTGTCATTCAAAATCCGTGGTAAGTAAGTAAATAAAATACCGTGAATTTCTATAGCGCCTTCGAAACAAACCCCTAAATGTGGATGTGCCCCCCCCTATATCGAAGCCCTGACTCCGCCACTGATTCCATCTCATCGTGTAACGATTATCTCCAAATGACAAGCGGCAAAGTAAGCAAGTAAGTAAGTTAGTAAGTAAAATCTCGTGTACGTACTCTTAAATGTCGATATGCCACCCCCAATCGCCCCTCCCGCCACCCCCAATGCCGGAACCCTGGCCAGTGGCGTTGCAAGTGGGGAGTTGGGGGTTGAACCCCCTTGGCCGCCGAAAAAATATTTGTTATGAGTTTCAATGCATTTTTAATTTAAGGTGAAGAGGTAGGTGATAAGGCTTTTTGCTTGTCATGATTTTTCCAAAGTTGGTCACGGTCAAAACCAAAATCTAAACCTCCTACCTTCCGAAAATCCTGGCTACGCCACTGACCCTGGCTAGGCCACTGACTTCATCTCGTCATCTAACGACTAGTTCCAAACGACAGACAACTCTGGCTGGTTCTTTATTCGGAAGATTTCACGTTTAGCCGACTTTTGCTGTGGCCGACAAAGTGGATCAAGGCCGATTGCTCGTCGGCCCTTCCCCCCCCCCGCCGGTCATTTGGCGCATCCATGAGTAACACCATATATATATATATATATATATATATATATATATATATATTGTAGTTGCTGCGGTATATGGCAGCTACAAAACTATATTTAGAAAGATAGAGAAAAAATATTATGTTGAACAAAAAAAACGTCGACACTTTATAAAGTTTAGAGTTTAGTGCGTGAGACAGTGAGTGGCGTGGCTATGGTTCCGAACTAGGAGGGGGGCACATTTTCAGCGTCATTGAGTTCTTCCACATTCACGTCCATATATATATATATATATATATATATATATATATATATATATAGTGTTCCGATCTCTCTAAACTCTACCTACCCCCTCGGGAAATTTCTCAAAGGATTTGGCAAATCCCAGGAGGATCTCAGGAAGAATAGGGGGCCCGTGCCCCTCCGTTAATTAATTTTTTTGCGTATCCCTAAAATTTTGCCTGATATGACTGATTCTTTAACCCCTTAACCGTGTATTTAACTGTAACTCAATGTAAAATGGACGGATATACCCGGGATCCCCAGTTAAGGGGTTAATTAATGGTTCGTCCATTTAATCGTTCGAATTTGGTTTAATGTTAATTTAATTTAATTAGAAACTTATAGGATCGAATCAAAATGCTGCAATGACTTCTCTCAGTCAGTGTGAGAGAACTCCGTTCCCCCTCCCCACTCTCCCCCTTCGCCCCCCGCACCTCACACATTTAGAAGCAACCGGTATTCTACGCATCAACAGAACCCATGTTTCTAGTTAGTGGGAGATACGACCCAAACGCCCCTTCCCCACCCCCACCCCCCACCTGACCATAGTATCTAAATATAGCAGCCGAACGCAATAATCGCGTATAGTGCGAGAAAGGAAAGTTGTGGGGGGGCGGCAGGGGACTATGACCGAAGATTGCTGCTGGACTATATCTGTCTGTCTGTCTGTCTCACTCTCTCTCTCTCTCTCTCTCTCTCTCTCTCTCTCTCTCTCTCTCTCTCTCTCTATCAGATGCCGCGAATTTGCAGAATCTTATCATCTTTCCAAGGGGCTCCCTCTCCCTCTCCCCATCCCATTTCCCTCCCCCTCTCTCTCCCTGCATTGACTTTCTCTCTCTTGCATCGCCGAAAAATGATAACATTTCGACGCTAATAGAGGACGCCTGCGCCCCGCGAAACACTAGACATTCCCCTCCCCCACTCCCCACCCCCACCCCCGAATTCTCACTCCCACAGCGCTATAACACGTTCCACTTATATCGCGGCGCGCATCGCCGCAGTGCGTGCGACCGTTTGAGAACCGGTAATCGTGCCGTCTATAATAAAAGAGAGATAACGCTTCGATTGTTATGCGTAGATAGTATAGGCCTTAGAGTGCCCAGGCACGACACTCGACTGATGTACGCGTTAACGCGGGCGGGCGACCGGCTGCCGGGGTGAGGTGAGGTGGGGGGGGGACGACCGGGTACCCGCGAACCCCGCGGGCGATGTGCATCGTTTGCCATATGCTTTGAATTGCCTTGTCTTTTCGTTCTCACGATGTTGTTATGCTGTTATTGTTGTTTGTTGTTGTTGTTGTTGTTGTTGTTGTTGTTGTTGCTAATAGCGACGCTGCCGTGTGTCCGTCCGTCGGTCAGTCGTGTGGTCCGTGTGTCCGGTACCTGCGACGACGACGTGTCTAAAATAAGTAAAAGTAAAATCCAGGGGCGTAGCCAGGAATTTGATTTTTAGAGGATGGTATAATGTGATTTGCGAGGGATATAAATCTTTAAAAACTTTGAAAATCTTAAAAAACATTAAAAATTAAAGGTAGTCTGCTTTTTGGCGGGGAGTATATATATATATATATATACCTATATACCCCCCGCCGCCACGCCCCTGGTAAAATCTCGTAGATTCATATAGCGCTTTGGAGGCAGTATACAGCGTAGACTTTCGTTTGCAGACGAAGGTGCTATGCGAAGAGAAGCCCGTCGCGATGCAAACGTCTCCGGACACTTTTAGTCCTAAGTCCTTCGGGAACTAAGTGGGTACGAAGTACCGAGGCCCCCATACTGTATATATATATATATATATATATATATATATATATATATAAAGTATTACTTCGAAAGATGAATTTAAAATCTCTAAAAATTTCGGGACTTTTTACACAAATTCTCTGGCGATTATGGAATCGACGCATATATTCTTACCGACTGCATTTCTATAAGAACCCCCTCTCTTCCCACCATCCCCACACAATCCGGTTGTCTGACACGTTCGCTGCCCGCCCGTATCAATCACCCGTCGACCGGTCGGTCGGTCGGTCGGTCGCGACGCGTGCTAAAGTGAAACGGCGTTGGACCGCTCGCGTGGGAGAGCATCGAGCGAGTCCTCCGGCGGGCGGGCGGGCTGGCGACCCACGGGCCGCGTTGATCGCTGCCGCGTGCTCTCCCCTACGGTCGGTCCGCGGACGTCAGTGCGGCGTCTCTCGCGTGGGAAACACTCGTTGTCTTGGCGCGCCGCTACTCGATAACCTGTACCACTTGGAAAGCCACCAACCACCTCCACCGCTCCGTTTTTGACACCTATAACAATACCGCTACGCCGACGACGACAAGCATACCAGTTCCTCCGAGTGTCGTATCTAAGAGGAGCATCTATACTAGGGAGCATCTACTAGGTTTTCTAGGTTTTTTTTAAAATCGAAAGCCTGCAGTTTGACTCCTTTCTCGTGGGCAATAAATAATGAACGCATTTTAGTTGACACGATCTTCCGATAGAAATGTCGCTGACGTCTTCGTGTATTGTCGAATCTAGCAGAGCCTCGATTCGAAAGGTATCTTCTTCTAGTTATGCCTGCAGTTGTACTAATCTATGTTATTTTAGATCTCAAAAGAACAGAGTATTTAGACATCTCTTCCAAAATTCCAATTGGCTCCCCCCCCCACCACCACAGCTCTGTTCCACTGTTTCCCACCAACTCTGGAATGGCCTGGTCTTTTACGGATGGATTTGGAATATCATCGGTTGGCTATTAGTGTTGTTTTTAAATAATAAAGTGCATAACTATTGATACATGGGCGCCCGCACATCAGGGCAAAAGGGGCACTTGCCACCCTGAAAAATGCAAATACCAATATTTCATACTTAAATTTGAACACCTTGCTAAAAGATTAATCGTGAGACCATTGTGTTAAAATGTGTTTTGCCCCCTCCTGGAAAAATTTCCGTGGACGCCCATGTATTGTTAACGTTATTGTTGTCATAGTATACAGACGATGAAGAAACATTAGATTCAACAGAATATATATTAATGAAAGACCTGCATGGCTGGCATGTTGGCATATGCATAAGCTTCTATCAGGCTGATAGGTTTCAACCTACCTTCGGTCTTTAAAGTGGATACATGAGCGATCGGTCCGCGAGCATTTCACGAAGGAGTTGCCCCACATCGAGACTAGGTCCCTAATTTATCATTTGTCCATCCACCGTCACCTTTTTTACGCAGTATTTGGCTGTCATCTCTCCATAGGCCTACATGCACAAGATAGTAAAACAGAGCCTTACTTGGCTACGAAAAGGGGCTCTGAAAGTTGCTGACCTCGGGGGCCCATCGAGCCCCCAGTTGAAGCATCCGAGCTAGAGATAATTAAGTAATTATTAGGCCTTGTACAGGCTTTCTGCATTTTATTAGACAAACTGTTCTAACAAGTTACTAAGCTGATAATAGACAGTAATTATTATTGCATACGCCGTTTAAGTCAGGAAAACGAGACTTTTATCTCAGTTTTCAAATACCCTCCTATCGTCGGTTTATCTCGGAATCTCTCTCCTCCCCCTTTCAAACCTGTGTTTCCCGCCTTTGATTGGACGGATTGTCCTCCGCCCCCCCCACCCCCACTCTCTATCCGTTCGTGGTGGAGTTAGCACCGCGTCTATCCGCTAGGTGGCAACCGAAACTCATGAGAACGGGTTAAATCTGAAACGCCACAAATCATCTAGGATCGAGTGAACTGGAGACTTGTGAGCAATTATGCGGCGCAATGCCGGCGTGTAAATTTTAATCAGTCTCACGATATTACAAGGGAAGTCCTCCCCCTCCCCACTCCACCCTCCCCCCCCACCCCTCCGACTAGTTTTTGAACACTGCCTCTATAAGGTTGTCTTTCATAGTTGTTGTTGAGAAAACTGTCATTCGATATACATGTATGTTGATATGTTGATATACACTTTCCAGTTGACGGGGCTCCTCTTTGAGTGGCTAATTGGTTCTATCGATCGAGGTGCCACGGGTTCTCCCATTCAATGGTCTTTTTTAAAATGCAGTCGTCTGGGCCTTTTCAGAATGGGATTGCGACGAATTTTTTTCGTTCAGTACTTTCTAGTCTTTCATCTCTACAGGCAGTCAATTAAGCTTAGGGTGCTACGAGGCGTGATATCTAAGCTTAGTTGATATCCTAAATAGAAAGTTTATATAAAATAGCTGCCAATCTAATTATGTAAGCAATAATAATAATAATAATAATAATAATAATAATAATAATAATAATAATAATAATAATAATAATAATAATAATAATAATAATAATAATAATAATAATAATAATAATAATAATAATAATAATAATAATAATAATAATAATAATAATAATAATAATAATAATATAGTCAACCCGTTCTTCCACATACATGAATCGGTAGTTACGATAAACAATAACGGACTCAGTTGACTGGATTTTGGAGGGGGACCTTGGGAATAATTAATAATTATTGTAATTATTACTTATAGGCGAACAAGCCGTTGCTGGAGAAGAGGAGACGAGCAAGGATCAACGCTTCGCTGAACCAGTTGAAGGCCATCGTACTGGAAACTCTACAGAAGGACGTAAGACATGACCACATATAATATCGAAAAGCAGGGATGTAGTCTTTTTTTAAAAAGTGGGTGGATGACAGAAACTAAAGTAAATCGAAGAATATATATATATATATATATATATATATATATATATATAGGCGGATTTAGAGTTTAATATTTAGGTAGGCTAGCATGGGGGTCTGGGGGTGCCATCCAGCACGCGACAGACCTGGTGTTGATGGAAAGCACATTTTTTTCTTTTGGTGGGATTAGTTGGGTAGGCTTAAGCCAACCCTAGCCTTTAATAAAATCCGCTTATGTATATATATAATATATAAATCCATGAACATGTTATTAATATTATTAGTGGGGTGATGGCATTCCCTCTCTGAAAAATAAGGGGATACCGTATTCTTCTGTTCCCTCCACCCCCAATAGGTATATACTGTATATATATTAGAAAAAAACAGTGGGGTGATGGCATTCCCTCTCTGAAAAATAGGGGCACCGTACCCTTCTGTTCGCGCCCCACTACAGACACACCACTGTCAACAATCATTTAGTCGATAAATATATAACATAAATATATAAATGTTTGGCCTAATTGGTTACCAGTTTCAACCTCGCGGTCTAAATATATAAGCTGTCTATCGTCCGCAGTTGGAATAAGACCAGTTTAACATTATTGCGTTGTTCCACCACGTCACGTTTCAAGTGTGAGAAGATGGTGGCTCTATGGGTCTAGGAGGTAAAAAGCGGTGAGGAGATTGTGAGAACTTATTCGGGAATAAATGAGTTTTTAGACTGTCAGCATTGCCAAGTCCTAAATATAGAAATATTTTTCTATCTATCCTCCCCCCCACCTTCCCCCTATGTTCTGACGGGTGACTCAGAGACAGAAATAAAAACTTTTTCTGTCTGTGTAATCTGTTTTTAACTTGTTAAATGTGAGGTAAAGGTTTGGTCATGTGCTGCAAACCGCTAGTGTATGGATCTTATTATTATTAGATTTGGGTTGGAACTTTTCCTATACAAAAGGCAACCTTTCGACAGCGGTATTTGAGAGTGAGATCAATCTGGCAATCTTTTTAGGAGAACTGTCAAGTTTTGCATTTGAAAACCCTGCTATATGGCCTATGTAGAATATTAACTATAACCATTGTGTTTTGCCCCAACACCGTGGCGGTTCCACGTGGGGGATGATTGGAAATGCAACCCCCACCGGATTTTTTTGATTGTGAAACCTATTTTTCGGTAAAAGTCTAGTAAAACTACGGGGAAAACTGTGGATGACCTTTTTGCTTGTCAACCTATTTTTCGGTAAAAGTGTAGTAAAATTAGGGGAAAAAATTCCCTTTTGTCAGCCTTTTCTCGCAAAGTTTATTGAGTTTTTCTTCTCTTTTCATCCCCTCACCACCTTCCTATGAATTCATTTAATTCCCCCTCCACCAAGAAATCCTGGAACCGCCACTGCCTCCCCACAGGAAACATTCCTGTGGGCGCCCATGATTTCAGTCTGTTTCTGTTGCAGTCTGCTCGGTATTCGAAACTGGAAAAAGCGGATATCCTGGAGATGACCGTCATGCATCTGAAGTCGTTACGACAGCAACAGGGAACCAGTTAGCGTCTTTCGTCGATTGGCTTCTCTCGCCACTATCTCGATCTAGGATGATTACACGAATTTCTCAATCAATCAATTAATCAATCAATCAAATAGGCGAAATCAATCAATTTCGGAAACCGATTTTGTCAGTGTTGGGGCTTTGACGGGTCGCCGATGCGCAGTGGCGGCTCCACAGAGGAGACCGGGGGAGACGGGGGGGCGTGACGACTCGGACCGATAAACCCTCCCCTCCTGAAACCCTCACAAGCAAATTAAAAAAGCTCGGTGAGGGACGCCGTATTCATCCCCAGCCATCCCCAACGTGGAACCGCCCCCTGGATAGGATTACTCGACCCAACCCACCGTAATACATTACAATTTCTTAAACCATGGCTTATTTTTTCACCCAACCCAGCCCATGGGTTAACCCAACCCATGGTCATCTCTGTAACGAACGAGCGACGTTCAAAACGAGGTTAGCGCCCCTAGTGGCTTTCACACAGGCATTAGTAATGCCTCCTAAGCCGCCTTAAGTCACGCCATAGCCTGATTGTGTTTTCAGTAAATTCCCACAGACATTTCGACCAGTACGGCGCCGGATACAGAGAATGCGCCAACGAAATCCGTCGCTATCTGGACACGGTGGGACGCGCGGACGTCCCGCTGCTCACCCGACTGGAATACCACCTGGAAAAGTGCGCCAGAAAGGTGGATCGCGCGTCGGTCGAGTGCAGAATTGCTTCCGAGGCGGATCCTCTCCTGCTATCGACACGCAACGCCGCAGTAGGCCTACACCAGCCACGCCTCAATAATATATTATGTTGCCCAAACGACGTCAACGAAAGCATGTACGACGCAAATCGCGTCAACGTAGCGCAATTCGACGAAGAAAGTGCAAAGATGCTGCAGTGCAGAGTAGCCGAGGGGTGCGAGTTTCAACAGCGCCCCCTGCCGCCGAGCACTCTGCTGTTCTGTCTCGGCGTGTCTTCGCTGTCTTGTCCCGTGTCTCTGTCGACGCCGAATTCGGCGACTGTCCGATCGGTGAAAGACGAAAGAGAAGAAGACAAGGCGTTTCTATCGCGCAAACAGGACTATCGGAATACCGACTATCTTAGATACCGTCGTCCGGAAGTTACCGTCTGCGACTCGTCAAAAAGCAAAACTAGGGCTGTGGATAGCGTCGCCACACGATCATCAGATGATGCGATAGGAAAGGCCATGTGGAGACCGTGGTAACGAAATTTCAAATCAACGGCACAGTTAAAACCCGACTTTCGGTCAAAACACACTTTATCGCATCGTGTATTGCCTTTGGCGTAGCTGTGGGGCAGAGCACGGCGGTCTTGCCCCTCCCCTATTCTGGCTGGGACGGGTCGTGGGATTTACCCAAACCTTTGAGAATTGGGGGAGGGGCGTAGGTAGTATGAGCGAAGAGAAAAACTACTCGTATTGCCGCAAAACTAAGTCCTTGACATCGTTCAATCAATCTGTTTATTAGTATTAGAAGTCAGAACCAAAAATCGGCAATGTCACAATTCAATATAGGAAAACAGTTGTAAAGAGAAATGCTAAAATAATATAATATGCTTTCTCATCCTCCCCAATTAAAGTCAAAGTTGCATTGTCGGCATCTCGTATTCCATAATCATTCGGCGTCATAATCGTCCAGCGTTTCACTTGGCTTGCATCTCCTTTGATCTTTGTCGCAGAGATAACCCCTTCAAACCGAAGTCAAAGAACTCTGATCTTTCTTTCACAGGAGGATTTAATCGCTCCCACACGACACACCTCCCCTCCCCCCCAAAAAAAGCTTAGTCACCGGTGTGTGTGTGTGTGTGTCTCGCTCTCGCGCTCACTGAAAGATCTATTGTAAATTCCACGCGACATGGTTACAAAAACTCGGGGTCTCATTCCGAAGGGTAGTATAGTCTACTCGTCGGGGAAAAAGAAAAAAACAGACGAGGAAACCCAGTTTGCATTTTTTGTGGAGAAAAAATGAGTGGAGGGTGGGTGGGTGAGTGGGTGGTAGCCAAAAATTCATGGCAACGCCACTGCCTAGTAATCAAGTTTTTTTCAAAAATTAGGCCACTATCTCTTGTATATCAAAAGTGATTGGCATTCAGACTTTTGTCTGTGGTATTTTCTATTGCTTAAATTGGACATTTTTAAACTACAGTGAATGGTATTGGCAGACGTGTGAATGGCTAGCACTTTTGACAGGCAAGTGAAGAGCACCTAGTACCCAAGATTTTCAAAAATTAGGCCAATATCTCTTGTATATCAAAAGTTCTTGGCATTCAGAATTTTGCCTGTGGTAAACTCTATTGCTTAAATTGGACATTTTTAAACTACAGAGAATGGTATTGGCAGATGTGTGAATGGCTATCACTTTTGACAGGCAAGTGAAGAAGCCCTAGTAACAATAGTGTCGCCACGGGGGGGGCAAATGGGGGCAACAGCCCCCAACCTGCCCTAGACCACCTACCAGATTCGCGCAAATCCGGTGAGAAAGTTTTCTGTGGAGGGGGAGGGGTGAGTAAGGATTCTGACACGCTAGCCCCTTTTGCCCCTAACCAAAAATTCCTGGCGACGCCACTGGTCTTATCCTGTCCTGTCCTGTCTTGTCTTGTCTTGTATGGTCTTGTCTTGTCTTGCCTTGTCTTTAACCGTCTTCGTTCCGAAGATTGTCTGCACTGTGGACTGTCTTCTGCCATGTTCTACACAGAGCCGTAGCTACAGGGCTATGTTTTCACCCCTCCCCAAATCCCCAAACCCCCAATTTGAGACCGACATCCCCCAACACCCCAAATCTCAGCTATGTGATTACCTTTTTTTGCTTGTCAGACTTCTTTGGCAGGGACCCCAGAATTTACCGATCACCCCCCCTTCCAATTGATAATCCTAGAAATAACCCTGAGTAGCTAGGGGCGGGGGCAAGCTTCCCCGGGCGCCGTCCTGGTGGGGGCACCAGAGACCATGCTTGATAATTTAATTCACAACGGCATTGCCAGTATTTATGACGAGGAAAAAAGGTCATTCTACACACCACTTCTTTACTCCTACGGTAAATATAGGGTTGTCTATAGGGTTGTCATGGATGAACCGTTTTAAATGCAGAAGGTGATGGTCTATGGTTGTAATAGCGATTGATATCGATGTATTAAAGGATGCTAAAGATAGTCGCTCAGTATGGTGCTTGAAATCGATCTCTAACAGGACGAAATAAGTTTCAAAAATTCGCTTGAATTTGCACAAATTCTATGCATTATTAGCATTATGGATTATTATTATTATTATTATTATTATTATTATTATTATTATTATTATTATTATTATTATTATTATTATTATTATTATTATTATTATTATTATGACAATTTATATAGTGCAATAAGCATAGCGAAGGCCAAAGTCAAGCACACTTTACAGAGGGCACTTGTGTAGGTACTGTAGGAGATAGTAAATAAGTGCGTCTTTAGTTTATTTGCAAACAGTTTCGGAAGAGGTCTCTTTGGTAACTTCATCTGGCAATGCATTTCATAGGACGGGGTTCCCCCGCGTGAAAGATCTCTCCCCGAGTTTCGCCGTTTTGGACGGAGGGGGAACGGACAACAGAACGGCGACTTCTGGTCGCGACTGCTATAACGAGGGTTGTCATGGATGAACCTAATCTTGTCTCGGAAAATTCCTCAAACACTCGCCTGTTTTGGAAATCTCTAAATAGCACTCTTCATAGGGGAAAGTCAGGCGCCACGCCTAGTTCTTTCTTTTTATCATCACTCCCATATGTTCTCTGTAAATTTTTCTCAGATAAAATATCTAACATCCGCTTAAAATCTCAGAACATTTCTTCAACAGGTTTCTCTTTCCCAAAATCCCCACACCAACCCCTCTCCTTTCCTTTAAACCTACCACTCGCAATGAAGTTCGTCAAACGGTTAGACCGTAGGCCGTATGCACTGGATAAGAGCCGTGGTTTCGTGATTGAAATTAGTGTGTCCGAATAAGATGTCTTGACATGCGCTGGTCGCCAGAATAGGCCCATGGCAAGATCAGACTTGGTGAGACGCCGGCAATGCGTAGAACTTCGATCCAAATGGCTAGAGGCCCGTAGAGCCTATAGGCCTAACAACAGTAGTCCAACAGGCCTTCCTCCTCCCCCTTCAGCGTCGCCCTATCTCTGTTTCTGAGCGTCGATCTTTTAATGGCTGTAGTCACAACAACGGCGACGTTAATAGTATTTATAAATTATCGATTAGCAGCTGTGCGTTTTGTAGTCTTTGATCTGCGCAACGCCTCCCCCCTCCGCCGCCGCCGCCGCCGCCGCCGCCGCCGCCGCCACCCCTGGCCCTTCGCGGCTTGGGATTCGATGCCACCAGTCTGGTCACGTTGACTGCTGCCAGGAATTTAACCGTTCTTGCGGTGACAAACGAGCGACGGTTTTATTTCGCACGATGGCTAGCTATTCTGCCGAGCACAATCATCAACAGGTAGGCCTATCATGTGCGACTGCTTCGGACATCCAGAAATGCTCTTAGGATGGATTCGGCAATGGGATGGGATTATACAGTGACGCCGGCAGGTTTAAAATTTAAGGGGCAGAAAAAGTTGAGGAAGTATAATTAATAATTATGCACTTTTATAACATAATTTCTATCTTTAACAATTTTTTGCCTAGTAAAATGTTCCAAAATGCTCTCCTTCAGTATTTTCTCTCATAGCTTTACAGAATACAGAATTCAGTTAGGCTCTCACTGGTCTGTAATTTAGTAGGCCTACGAGAAGGCTTATAATAAACACTGGCTGAAACGCCTCTAATACAAAAGACACTATGCCTATCGTATTCGGTTTTTGCAATGACTGTAGGCCTATATGCGCTTAGAATCGGGGTCGTGACTTGGAAGTTTTTCACGTCCTTCTAAATTTTTATGGCTGGCATTGCATGGAGTCAGTTAGGTCATTGCGTAATCCAATCTGCCGTCGTTTAATTGAACGTTGTTAGATTGGTCTTATCAGGAAAGTGAAAACTTAAAACGATGAAAACGTGGGAAGCAGATACCACTAGGGTGACTAGGTTTCGAATCTACAGTTTGCGCCTCAATGAATCTGATCCAATATTGAGTCGACAGCAACAAGATCTTTTTATAGAAAGAATTGCAATTTTACTTAATCTCCGTTTGTGCTGGAATATTTTGCTTACGAGGAGCTGCACGCTTGTTAATGGATTATAATATCAAAGATTGCATTCTCAAATTCACGTCCTATTCCAGTTTTTCTAAAATGTAAGATTTACTCTATAATAGAAACAAATATAATTAAATTGCTTGTGTAATGATAATAATTATTAAAAGTTTAAGTCGTAGTTCTATTCACTGTCGATGTAGGCTAGGCTTTAAACCTGGCTTTTACAAAACATGTCTGTGCCTGATCCATGATCTCTAACTGGGTTAGCGCGGGATCAATTATCACCAAATGATCAATAATAATTTTAGTGTTATCTTTTCTGATTGACGTCTCTCTCTCTCTCTCTCTCTCTCTCTCTCTCTCTCTCTCTCTCTCTCTCTCTATCTATCTATCTATCTATCTATCTATCTATCTATCTATCTATCTATCTATCTATCTATCTATCTATCTATCTATCTATCTATCTATCTATCTATCTATCTATCTATCTATCTATCTATCTATCTATCTATCTATCTATCTATCTATCTATCTATCTATCTATCTATCTATCTATCTATCTATCTATCTATCTATCTATCTATCTATCTATCTATCTATCTATCTGTGTGTGTGAGTGTGTGTGTGTCCGTGTGTGTGTAACGATTCTTAACAAGTGAAGTGTCAGAAACCTATATCGCTGCGATTTACAAAGTCCGTTAAAGATCGATTTCAAGCACCATATTGAGCCACTGTCTTTAGCACACTTCACTCCATAGAAGTCAGTCGCTATTGCAAACATAGGCCATCAACGTATGCATTTAGAAGGCCTCATCCATGACCACCCTCGCTATTCTATAATGCTAATAATGCAAGGGATTTGTGCAAAATCAAGTGCACATTTGAAAGTTATTTCGTCTTGTTAGAGATCGATTTCATGCACCATATTGAGCCACTGTCTTTAGCATACTTCACTCCATAGAAGTCAGTCGCTATTGCAAACATAGGCCATCAACGTCTGCATTTAGAAGGCCTCATCCATGACCACCATCGCTATTCTATAATGCTAATAATGCAAGGGATTTGTGCAAAATCAAGTGCATATTTGAAAGTTATTTCGTCCTCTTAGAGATCGATTTCAAGCACCATATTGAGCCACTGTCTTTAGCATCCATTACTACATTGATATCAATCGCTATTGCAAACATAGGCCATCAATGTCTGCATTTAGAAGGCCTCATCCATGACCACCCTCGCTATTCTATAATGCTAATAATGCAAGGGATTTGTGCAATATCAAGTGCATATTTGAAAGTTATTTCGTCCTCTTAGAGATCGATTTTAAACACCATATTGAGCCACTGTCTTTAGCACACTTCACTCCATAGAAGTCAGTCGCTATTGCAAACATAGGCCATCAACGTCTGCATTTAGAAGGCCTCATCCATGACCACCCTCGCTATTCTATAATGCTAATAATGCAAGGGATTTGTGCAAAATCAAGTGCTTATTTGTAAGTTATTTCGTCTTGTTATAGATTGATTTCATGCACCATATTGAGCCTCTGTCTTTAGCATACTTCACTCCATAGAAGTCAGTCGCTATTGCAAACATAGGCCATCAACGTCTGCATTTAGAAGGCCTCATCCATGACCACCCTCGCTATTCTATAATGCTAATAATGCAAGGGACTTGTGCAAAATCAAGTGCATATTTGAAAGTTATTTCGTCTTGTTAGAGATCGATTTCATGCACCATATTGAGCCACTGTCTTTAGCATTCTTCACTGCATAGATGTCAGTCTTTATTGCAAACATAAGCCATCAGCGTCTGCATTTAGAAGGCCTCATCCATGACCACCCTCGCTATTCTATAATGCTAATAATGCAAGGGATTTGTGCAAAATCAAGTGCATATTTGAAAGTTATTTCGTCTTGTTAGAGATTGATTTCATGCACCATATCCGTAATGCAACGCATTCAGGTCACATTCGAGCGGAACTGCGACCGGTACCATAGCAAGATCCTGCGCCATCCACCGCCGCAATGACGATGGACACTATCGGCGAGAATCTCTGCGGATCTGCGCTCATGGAAGAACAGGACGAGAGATCAGATGACGATGACGAAGACGACGATAAATAACATTCTAAAGCGCTTTTGCCATCCAGCTTAATTAAATTTGTGTAAAGCGCCTTTGATTTTGATCTATGTCATGTTTACGGCGCTATAAAAATTGTCAATAATAATAATAATAATATTGAGCCACTGTCTTTAGCATTCTTCACTGCATAGATGTCAGTCTTTATTGCAAACATGAGCCATCAGCGTCTGCATTTAGAAGGCCTCATCCATGACCACCCTCGCTATTCTATAATGCTAATAATGCAAGGGATTTGTGCAAAATCAAGTGCATATTTGAAAGTTATTTCGTCCTCTTAGAGATTGATTTCATGCACCATATTGGGCCACTGTCTTTAGCATACTTCACTCCATAGAAGTCAGTCGCTATTGCAAACATAGGCCATCAACGTCTGCATTTAGAAGGCCTCATCCATGACCACCCTCGCTTTTCTATAATGCTAATAATGCAAGGGATTTGTGCAAAATCAAGTGCATATTTGAAAGTTATTTCGTCTTGTTAGAGATCGATTTCATGCACCATATTGAGCCACTGTCTTTAGCATACTTCACTCCATAGAAGTCAGTCGCTATTGCAAACATAGGCCATCAACGTCTGCATTTAGAAGGCCTCATCCATGACCACCCTCGCTATTCTATAATGCTAATAATAATGCATAGGATTTGTGCAAAATCAAGTGCATATTTGAAAGTTATTTCGTCTTGTTAGAGATCGATTTCATGCACCATATTGAACCACTGTCTTTAGCATACTTCACTCCATAGACGTCAGTCGCTATTGCAAACATAGGCCATCAACGTCTGCATTTAGAAGGCCTCATCCATGACCACCCTCGCTATTCTATAATGCTAATAATGCAAGGGAAATGTGCAAAATCAAGTGCATATTTGAAAGTTATTTCGTCTTGTTAGAGATCGATTTCATGCACCATATTGAGCCATTGTCTTTAGCATACTTCACTCCATAGAAGTCAGTCGCTATTGCAAACATAGGCCGTCAACGTCTGCATTTAGAAGGCCTCATCCATGACCACCCTCGCTATTCTATAATGCTAATAATGCAAGGGATTTGTGCAAAATCAAGTGCATATTTGAAAGTTATTTCGTCTTGTTAGAGATCGATTTCATGCACCATATTGAGCCACTGTCTTTAGCATACTTCACTCCATAGAAGTCAGTCGCTATTGCAAACATAGCCATCAACATCTGCATTTAGAAGGCCTCATCCATGACCACCCCCGCTTTTCTATAATGCTAATAATGCAAGGGATTTGTGCAAAATCAAGTGCATATTTGAAAGTTATTTCGTCCTCTTAGAGATCGATTTCAAACACCATATTGAGCCACTGTCTTTAGCATACTTCACTCCATAGAAGTCAGTCGCTATTGGAAACATAGGCCATCAACATCTGCATTTAGAAGGCCTCATCCATGACCACCCTCGCTATTCTATAATGCTAATAATGCAAGGGATTTGTGCAAAATCAAGTGCATATTTGAAAGTTATTTCGTCCTCTTAGAGATCGATTTTAAACACCATATTGAGCCACTGTCTTTAGCATACTTCACTCCATATAAGTCAGTCGCTATTGCAAACATAGGCCATCAACGTCTGCATTTAGAAGGCCTCATCCATGACCACCATCGCTATTCTATAATGCTAATAATGCATAGGATTTGTGCAAAATCAAGTGCATATTTGAAAGTTATTTCGTCTTGTTAGAGATTGATTTCATGCACCATATTAAGCCACTGTCTTTAGCATTCTTCACTGCATAGATGTCAGTCTTTATTGCAAACATAAGCCTTTAACGTCTGCATTTAGAAGGCCTCATCCATGACCACCCTCGCTATTCTATAATGCTAATAATGCAAGGGATTTGTGCAAAATCAAGTGCATATTTGAAAGTTATTTCGTCCTCTTAGAGATCGATTTCAAACACCATATTGAGCCACTGTCTTTAGCATACTTCACTCCATAGAAGTCAATCGCTATTGAAAACATAGGCCATCAACGTCTGCATTTAGAAGGCCTCATCCATGACCACCCTCGCTATTCTATCATGCTAATAATGCAAAGCATTTGTGCAAAATCAAGTTGATGGCCTATGTTTGTAATAGCGACTGATATCTATGTAGTAAAGGATGCTAAAGATAGCGGCTCAATATGGTGCTTGACATCGATCTTTAAGAGGACGAAATAACTTTCAAAATTGCGCTTGATTTAATGATTTTGCTCAAATCCTATGCATTTTTAGCAAGATGGAAGAGCGAGGGTGGTCATGGATGAGGCCTTCTAAATGCAGACGTCGATGGCCTATGTTTGTGATAGTGACTAACATCTATGTAGTGAAGAATGCTAAAGATAATAATAACACTCAAAAAAGGTTAGGACGTTACGTGCACAGGGGCCCGGCGAGTATAAAGGGGGCCTGGGTGCTGAGACCACCATACATATCGTGAAAAACAGCGACAAGCAAAATAAAAGTCATCACCAGTTTCGAGTTACAACATTGTATCGTTACAACATCAATGTCATCGCGAATTTTAAAGAATTGTCAGAGGCCCGTCGGCCCTTCTGCACCGGGGCCCGGAATTTCTCTCGGCGGGTCTGCTCAGAGCGTCTTCTTTTGCTCGATCTGTTGAGTTATGAGCTGAACAGTTTGTACGGTCGTTTTATTGACACGCGTTATTACTACAGTTTGGAAGCACGCTTAGCAGGATCGCGCTGTTGGCGTCGTTCTGAAATCGCAGACATGTCGCGGCTTGCGTCTCACTTGTAGGCCCTATAGCGAAATAATTGTTGAAGGAGGCGATCGTTTTAGGCCAGCCGTAACCGAGACCGTATTGCATATGAAACTGCAGTGGGTCATATTAAAATTGATACGGAGATATTGCTTATTTCGAAGTTCTGAAAGAATTTGTCCATTGCGTGGTTAACGATTCTTCTTAATATTCAGGAACTCTATAGGCCTATATATTACTCCTTCGGAGATCAGTGTATTTAGTAGAATCGTTAAGAGTTGCCATGGCAACTTCTCGTGAAATTCGCAAGGAGAGCTACTCTAAGGTAACAACAGCAACAACAACACGCAGTAGACCTATTTATTCTGTCGCACACGAAAGCTAGCTCCCACTTGAACTCAAAAGGGTTACACGCATAGGCGGGTTTTATTAAAGGCTATGGTAGGCTTAAGCCTACCCAACTAATCCCACCAAAACAAAAAAAAATTGTTTTTCCATCAACACCAGGTCTGTCGCGTGCTGGATGGCACCCCCAGGCCCCCATGCTAGCCTACCCAAATATTAAACTCTAAATCCGTCTATGGTTCCACCCGTTGGTGAAGCCCCGCTTTAGAGAAATATAGTTTGAAATCACAAAAAGACTGGTTACTCCTGAGCAGTGGCGGCTCTAGGATTTGGCAAGTGGGGGCGTTGGGGTGGCAACTTCTAATCATGGGGGCCAACCATTTGTTGTTTAATGTATGTAGCATTAAGTATAGGGTCCAAACTGGGGGGCCACTGGGGGGCCAGGCTCTCAATAGGGGGCACGGGCCCCTCTGGCCCCCCCGGTGGAGCCGCCACTGGAGCCCTGTAGATCAAAATTGATAATGATATTATTGATTATTCTTGCATAGCATAAAGCAATGAAATGGAACAAGAGGAAAATATGAATTTTGTCGGAGAATTTCTTCACGTTGTTTAGATTTTTACATATCTAGGGCCTATATACCTTCTATTCAACAGGCCTTCATTACGCTTCTCTCGCAGAGCGAATAATTATTATAAAACTTGTTTTTGATGTCTATAAGACCTTTTGTATAACGAACCAGATATCTTAATAGCCTACACGGCTCTTCCCTCGAACACCCTACTAGCCATTCCACAAGATATTCGGGCGGTCTTTCATTTAGTTGATGTCCCTCGTTCTCGTACAGTCATTGGCGTTAGTGTGTAGGCTAGTATGAAATGGCTGGGAGTGCTCTATTTCGAACCCTGTAGATCAAAATTGAGAATGATATTATTGATGATTCTTGCAAAGTTTAAAGCAACGAAGAAGGAACAAGAGGAAAATATGAATTTGTCGGAGAATTTCTTCAAATCGATTATATTTTTAGATATCAAAGGCCTATATACCCTCTATTCAACAGGCCTTCATTAGGCTTATCTCACACAGCAAATTAAGTCGCTCGAATAAAAGGATATGTCTAAATTAGTTTTTGAGGTGCCGATAGAATACACCAACCTATTGTTGACATATTGCATTGCGACAAGATATTAAGAGTGTAATTTTAAAATATAATTCGAGTGAAGCCTGTATGAAACCTCCCTGAGCCTTGCGATGATTTCGATGTGCATGATTTCTTGAAACTGTTGACTATTGTATTTTTATCTATTGTACCTAATGTTTTGAGGCCTCTTTGAGTCTACTGTCTACATCGTCCATTATCTGGCTGATCATTGCACCTAATCTTCTACGAATAAGCAGCTACTACGATGGTACTGCTTATAAATCCCCACATAAATTCACTCGTTTTTACTTACTTATGTAATTATCCCTTTAAATTTGGTCGTCGTTGACTCGTTGCTATGCGGTCGGATTTCCGATTTAGCGTTACAAAGTGCTTTTAAACTGCGAATTTTATGGTTGTTTTAAGTTCGTAAATTCGACAATAATCTAAATTTTGACAAACCAAATGTCTTAGCTTTCGTTAAATCTGATTATTTTTGTGTTACTGAGGTTATAAATCGGAGATTTTTTAAGGATAGACCGTCGGTTCGAGACCCAAGTTTTCTACCATCATGGGGCGGGGGTTCCGACGACTAAATCTCATTTAATTTGACCCCAGAAGGGGAATTGTCGTCGACTAGTGGGATCCCGATTTAACCCCAACCCACCCGAACTATGGGCTCAGGCTGACTGCTGGTGCGCCTAAGATATACATTTTATCGTGACTGTATTTCTGGGCCATGCTCTATAGAGTTGATGCTGTGGAAAGTCATGGTTATTTTATTAGCAGCAGGAGTGTTATTATTCTTTATTGTTATTTATTATTATTATTGTCATCATCATCATTATCATCATCATTATCATCATCATTATCTTCACCATTATCATCATCATTATCATTATCACCGTCATTATCATCATTATATTATTGTCAGTGATTAGCCTTTGACCTTGAATTTTTTTGTAGCTTGTCATCATCATCGTCATTGTTTGGCTTTTGACTTGGTGATTTTCTTTGTAGCTACAGTCCGGTTTTTCTTCAGAACCTCTGGATTCTTTTGTCGATGACGTGGCAGGAAGTCAGCTTCATCTGCAGAAGCAGAATCAGGATTTAAAAAATCGGTTGGAAGAGGACCACCGAAGATATCAACAGAAGACGAACGCCTGCCAAGACGAGCAGAAAAGAAATGCGGCGCTCGTCGCAAAACTTCAAGACAAGGTTCAAAAAACTTATCCTAGCCTTCTTATTTGTATGAGGCTAGCAAAATATACTTATTTATTGTGATGGGCAATAAGCATAAACTGATGATGTCATCGATTGTTGCATTTTGAACTCTTTGCTGGAAACAGTGGATCTAACCTTTGGGTCCCGTGGACCTCATCACTTTATTAGCCATGGGCCCCATAATGTCATTTAGCATTGGGGCCCCAAGTAGCTTAATCTGGCTCTGAGAGCCATTCTTTATTTTACTAATTTCTTCTTCTTTAGGTGTCATGTGTTTCTACGTTGACGACTATGGACTTCCATTTCTCTCTGTTGTGTGTCGCTTGTATGAGTTCTAATTCTGTAGTTATCCCCTTTACATCAGTCAGTAAGCTGCTGATATACGTCATTCTTTGTCTTCCTCTTGATCTTTTGCCTTCGACTTTTCCAGTAGGCCTAGTTACCAGGTTTTCTATGCCTTTCTTCCTCATTATATGTCCAAAAAATTGAAGTTGTCTTTTACGTATTGTGGGTAGCAATTTTCTTTGTGTGCATATTACAAAATTACAAATTATTCATTACAAAAATTTATTACAAAATTTAGATGCTTTAAAATAGCCATCATTTGATAACTCATTTGCCATATTACTACCCATATAATATTAGCATGAAACAAGTTTTTTACGAAATGTTTTACTTGTGTGAAGTTACTGGAATACAAAAACAGGAATGGTGCTCTGGAGGAAAAACTGCGTCTGTTTGAATCTGATCACGACCATCGAAGACCTATGGTATTTTAAATTCTTAATCTTTATTGTTCTATTTTATCTGGTAAATGATCATGTCCTTGTTATGATCATGCAATGCTGTTGATAGAAGTAAGAAAATCTAGACATAGTACTGCTGCACATAATATATTAACCCCTTAACTGGGGATCCCGGATATATCCGTCCATTTTACATTGAGTTACAGTTAAATACATGGTTAAGGGGTTAATGTTAAACATAGACTTAAAATCTGTCTTTTCAAATTGCCTTTTCCTCGAGTCTTTTCAGCTGTTTCCCGCTTTGACTGGTCACTGAAATAAACTGATCTTTTGCAGATGGATTTGTAGTGCTAGAAAAATGCATATGTATTATTGCTGTTGGGCTTACTAGTTGTGTGACTGAGTTGATGTAATGAAGTGCTATATAAATTCATCATTACATTATCAGTGGGCACTATGTAAGTGTTATTATTATATAAAATATGTTGTACGATTATGTGAGTGCCTGAATATCGGTGATACATAAAGTCCTTGCATTGCACAGGCGCAGTGAAGCATACTGTTTGAGATTGAATCTTTTGTGAGGCTTTTATGCATGAAATGGAATTTTCATTAAATATCAAAATATTATTTAATGTTATTGCAGAAATATGTCACTTGAAATGAAGCAGTTGAGTGCAGTTTTTAAGATTTTTTCTTTTTCAAAGCAAAACTAAAAGTATTGTGATTGCTGTGACAACTTGTATAGATCTCCGACGTTCAAGTCACTCGAGTCGAGTACCTACAGTTGGAAAATGCTCTACAGAAAGCGGAGGAAGAGTCACAGAAGTTAGTGTCTCAGTTACACTCGATTGTAAATCTGTCATTTGCTATCATTCATGTCACCGACGATTGAGAACGGGGTTATTATTTATATTCAGAATAGAAAGGAGCTGCTTCGGTGCTGCTTTTGAAAGCGCTATAGAAATTAACGAGATTCAACCTACTTACTTATTAGTACTAGTTTTACTTAATCAGTTGCTACAATATAAAGCATGAATGCAATGGATATGATGATGATGTTGTAATCGTTGGAGTTGATTCAAAATTAGACGTGGTCAGCTGGAGTATGTGCTCAGCCTGTTGCGCGAAGAGCTTGACGGGGCTACAAAAGCCAACCAGACACTCCAGTCGGAAGTTATCCGGCTGACCCAGATCCGTGACAATTACGTACGGAAGGAAGAGGACTGGAAGAAGGAAGGACAGGTTTGTTTTGTGTCCAGCAACACTTAACATCCTCCTAACCACGTTCATAATAATTCACAATAGTAACCTTTCTTTGATATTAGCAGAACTGCACCTGTGATGCTGTTTCAGAAAGTGAGGAATGCTTCAAGAGCTTAACGCTCGCAATTGAACGTAGGCTTATATTTTTAGCCGAACACATGTGTCGGTTCCAGGATTTCTTGGTGGTGGTTGGGGAGGGGCGTTGAAATGAATCCGTAAGAAGTCGTGATTCTGTAAACCTTTTGTGATACAATATTACGCACCTTGAATGTTTTAGTCATTTCAAGAATTCTACACAACAAACCGCAATCGACTTGGCCATCTGCTGCGAGCGATTGCCAACTTTCGCCGACAGTTTACTGAAATGAAAACAGCGAACGCGCGAGATTTGTCGCAGTTTAGCTCCGATCTCGGCAAATTGGGAAGAAGCGTACATTCGTCTTGCTTGAGCCTCAACTCAACCCAGCAAGGCATTGAACGCCAGAATGCAGTCAGTATCTGTAGTATACATGAGATGAGATCAGTATACATGAGATTTGTTTAACAATTAATTATATTTTTTGTCGTTGTGTGTATAGTTTAGATTATAGGAGTTACGTTATTTCTAAGACATTTAGTTTTCATAAACTCTGAAAAAAACAGTTTTTCTACAATTAATTAATTTTTAAATTTCCAATAATTGATTAATATAGCTGATATTTTTCTGTGTAAAAATTGCCATATTCGCTTAGAAGATAATACTCTTCATCGTAACTTTGTTCTTTGATGAGTTAATTGGTGTAAGAAAGGTCTGCCAGGTTAAGTGATTTATTTTGGTCATCTTGTGACCAGCAGTTGTCTAAATTAAACCAGTTTTTCTGAGTTTTATAATTATATTCATGGATTTTTGTGTGCAGTTATTATATTGTTTAAAATTTCAGTCACAAGCAGAACATGGAGAAAAAGAGAGAGCAGCACTTGAAAACCGACTTCACGAGAAGAACAAAGAGGTACTTGAACTAGAGGCCAAGTATGAAGCTCACACTGCCGATCTGAGCGCCAGGTGAGAGATTTCTAGGCTTGTACACTGAGAAGAGTGTGTATTAGTAATAATGTGATTTTTAAGTGGTTCTGGAGGCTTGTGCAAAGTAAAGCTATTAGCGAGGAAGGAAATTATAACCAGGAGAACAGATATTTTAGAAGTGGTGTAGACAGAAGTGTTGGCAATTGAAGATTGAATCAAAGCAGTTGATTAATGTAGTCAAATCATGATTACTGTAGTCATGATTACTGTAGTCATGATTAATGTAGTTGATTAATGTAGTCATGATTAATGTAGTCGTGATGTACCGGTAGTCATGATTGATGTAGTCAAATCATGATTGAAACTCGATCGTATTTGAGAACTAGATAAGATTTTATTTTGCCAGCAAAAATATGCAACACATGAGTTGAGTTGATTTTAAATGTTTTTCATGGTTGGCTTTGAAAAATAAGTGAAATTATAAATCTATGTTTGTGGACAGGTTTTGATAAGTTAACAGATGTTTGCTGACTAAATTTTCACTTGCATTCAGTTTTTTTAAATTTAGATTTCATATGAGATTTTGGATCTATATAGTTAATTCTTTAAAATCTTTGTTTTTGGCTTTGCCTTCTGCATTTGTTTCATGTTTGTTCATGTCCACTGTTACTACACTAAATATCTTTCTAACAAAATGATTTGCATTTGGTTGAATGGTTTTCACAAAAAGGTTTCATTTCAAATGTGACTGTTTATTTGTTTAGAAACAACGAACTGAATATATTAAATGAAAGACTGAGAACGCAGATGGTAGACAGAGATAGGTTGGTGACTACACTGGAAAACTCAGTAACCAGCATGGAGGAAAGGATCCAGCAAGCTGGCAGAGAGATTGGCAGTCTGGATCGTACAGATGGAGAAGCTTCCAGAAGGGGAAGGGGTGAAAACATGGAGTCAGTCCTCGAAGGCTTGAGGCGAATTGCCCAAGAAGTCGTCAATCACTGCGATCGAATGGAAGATGGTCAGGAGGACGTGCGCTTCAACCTGCTGAAGACCAGACGATCCTCATCGAGATCGCCTCTGCGCGACCTTTCCGGTTCAAGGTCGGCGGGTCGCGGAAGGTCACGATCGCCATCGTTTGTCGAGAACACATTTACCGCCATACAGGGGGCTTTCCAGATATGTCACTCGCAGATCAGCGAGCTCAGATCCAAGCTGGCATCCGCTCACGAGCAGAGCGCCTCTGTGAAAAGACATCTGGATGAATCGGACGGTGTGAGAAGACAGCTGGAAAACATCGTGAAAGCTCTGAAAGAAGAAAAGGAATTTGTGTGAGTTCGTGAAATGAATCTGTAAATTAAGAACTCTTGAACTAATCTTTATTATTATTATTACAGTAGTATTATTATTACAATATTATTATTATTATTATTATTATTATTATTATTATTATTATTATTATTATTATTATTATTATTATTATTATTATTATTATTTCAGTATTATCATTATTGTCATTATTTATTTATTATTATTACAGTATTATTATTACAGTATTATTAATACGGTATTATTATTACAGTATTATTATTACAGTATTATTATTACAGTATTATTATTATTATTATTATTATTATTATTATTATTATTACAGTATTGTTATTATTGTCATTATTTATTACAGTTATTATTACAGTTATTATTACAGTTATTATTACAGTATTATTACAGTATTATTTATTATTATTACAGTATTATTATTATTACTACAGTATTGTTATTATTGTCATTATTTATTATTATTATTATTATTATTATTATTATTATTATTATTATTCAGAACCAGATCAAACATTGACGTGCAGAGCAGCCATGATAGACTGAAGAACTCTTTTGAGCTGCTGAGCAACGAAAAGCAGTTGCTCGAAAGAACAAAGCAGAACTTGGCCGAGCAGATCGAAAGTCTCAGCACCGATCTCCAGCGATTGCAAACCGCCAATTCAGATCTGCAGAGGCAAAGAGATCAACTGGAAGACGAGAAGGATGACGTCAGCCAGGACAAGGAGCGCCGGGACAAAGAGAACGAGAGATGGTAGGAAAATTCTGCGAGTTTTGCCGCACCAGTAATTTAGGTTAAAAAGTCAAAGTACTTTCCCGAACCCATAGGGTTGGTAGGATGGCAATGATCTCCATTTCTATAGCCCTCAGCCAGGCGTACGGTACCATGGATACATCTATTAATATGATAATTAATAATAACTATGCATTTTTATCTTTCTAATAATAATCTTCAGAGATGTCAGTTGTTGGTACTGTATGACCGCCTTGTGTTTTATTTGTGGGACACTCAAGGGGTTTTAACCTACTTTTGTTTGAGAATGACCCATACTGGTGGGTGAAAAGTTAGGGTTTTGGCTGTCAGTAGCACTACCAATGTTAAAAAT
Organism: Metaphire vulgaris; assembly: GCA_018105865.1. Lineage (NCBI taxonomy): Eukaryota > Metazoa > Annelida > Clitellata > Crassiclitellata > Megascolecidae > Metaphire > Metaphire vulgaris. Next base: position 1,181,836 of record CM030866.1, on the reverse strand, counting down.
TTTTTATTTGGGAGTTGTTCATGCCCTACTGCTTTTTGGGGAATAATTTAACTCTTGTGCCATCCCACCTTTGCCATGATGTTGATGGGACTACGTAATGATGAACCCTGGGAATGACAGATTGTGAAATTTATGTATCCTGGGAATGCAGAACTAGCACTAGACCACCCGGCAGTTCATTAAGAGCATTTTTAAATTATATTTTTAAATTAAAATTTTATTAAGTTTAATTTCAGCAATCGTTAACAAATTTGGAAAAATCCGCACGGTTTCTCACTGCTGATTGTTTTTTTATTTGCAGTCGTCGCGTGATTGGTCAGTTGGAGGGGAAACTTACAAGTCAAGCACAGGAACTGGTTAACATTACAGAGGCACTTAAGAAGGCTGAGCTGCAGAAGGACTTGTTGCAACACGAGAAACAAGAAGCAGGTTGTAATGCCACTTAGACGATTTAATTGATTCTAGCAAGAGAAGTACTATTAGTAGTAGTAGTTGTTGTTGTAGTGGTAGTAGCAGTAGTAGTAGCGGTTGTAGTTGTGGTAGTAATTGTAGTAGTGTTTTCAGTGATAGAAGGATAAAAATTGATTGTGGCATGTTTTATGTACCTGGTATTTAATAATGAAACTGTTGCTTTTCATATAAAATTTGAATAGTACGAATTTTAAAATTATGCATTTTGGTTGGAACTTTTAACGGATGGCTGACTAACGGTGTGACTAGATTTCTCTTACCTGTTACAGGTGATGCTCTGGGTCGTTCGGAAATGGCGAAGGGCGAACTGGAGTTCGAGGTGAATCGCTTGAGACGCGAAGAGGCCTCGTTGCGTGACGCCGGGCTGAAGCTTCATGCAACCATCGAGGCGCTCGGTCAAGAGAAGCTCGATCTTAACAGAAGTTACATGCAGGTGAGGACGAAGAAGTCTTCATGTAGAAATATTCAATGGACTATGATTTAGAATTAGATTTCAAAATGAATATGAATAAATATATCAGGTAGAAGGACTAAAGGCAGACTAAGGAGGATGCTATTGGACTGGATGGATGATGAAAACAGGTGCACAGCGTCACAAAACCTATGCAGAAATCAAAGAAGAAGCAAGACGCAGAGAGGAATGGAAACAATGGAGCCATGAACATGTCTCAAGAAAGAGAACGTGATGATGATTATGAAGATGAGGAGGAGGATGATGATGATGATGATGATGATGATGATGATGATGATGACGATGATGAATTTGTAATATGAGTAAAAATTCAAGACTTTCTAAGCCGTTCACTAACTTACTAAGGCTAAAATTCAAGTTGGGACGTAGCACAAGCTCCGATGCGTTTTGGAAAACCCAACCGCTGTTTGTCGCTAGAATAATTTCTTCTTAATTTGGATGTTGTCGTTTTACAATGGATCAGATTCCGTGTATGTAATTGCTCGTTCGATAAATACTTGCTTACTTATTGACGTAGTTGGAGGCTGAGCGAAACGCAGTTTATAGCGAGAAGGAAGTTGTCGAACAGGAGAAGCGAGGACTACGCGATGACCTCATTCGGGTTCAACAGGAGAAGATCGACGTCGAAACTGAAAAAGCCGGTAGGCTGATGCAACTCAAAAACTCTTTTTTTTGTTCTTTTTCTCCTCAAAATTCAACCTGTACTTCCTTTCAGCATTTGATCTTATTTATGACAAGAACAGGGATATTTTTACACCCCCTAACACCCCCCAATTTGAGGTCGACACCCCCCAAATTCACAATCCTAGAAAGGGACAAGAACCACAACCAATGAAAAAAGTAACAATCAATTAATTATTTAAGAGGGAATAAGGCGTTAAATCATAGATGAGATTATTATTGGTTAGAAATGAAGCCTTATGATTTTCCCTGTCGGGGTGCGGTGGAGTAGTGGTAGAATTCTTGCCATGCAATCGGAGGGTAGTGGGTTCGAATCTGACCCTAGCCACTGCGTAGGTGAACTTGGGAAAGTTCTTCACCCATTAATTGCTCTGTATTTACGATTCTTCACTCTATGAATGACTTTAAGTGCGCTAACAACCATGCAATGTTAATAATAATAATAATAATAATAATAATAATAATAATAATAAAGTAGTAGTAGTAATATTAATAATAATAATAATAATGATAGTAATAATAATAATAATAATAATAATAATAATAATAATAATAATAATAATAATAATAATAATAATAATAATAATAATAGTAGTAGTAGTAGTAGTAGTAGTAGTAGTAGTAGTAGTAGTAGTAGTAGTAGTAGTAGTAGTAATGATGATGGTGATGATGATGATGATGATGATGATGATGATGATGATGATGATGATGATAATAATAATAATAATGATAATAATAATAATAGTTAACAGCTTCGTTTAAATGCATCTGTTTGTTGTTTAGGAGTTGTGCACAATTTGCAGTTGGCCGAACAGACTCTGAGACAGCTTGAGGACGAGATTAGACAACTGACGCGGGACCGCGCAGATCTGAGGGAACAGCTGAGCGTGTTGACGCTGCAGAAGAACGCTCTTACCGAGGAAATTCTCTGCCAGCGGAACGACATTTCCAACCAGGAAGATACGATCGTCCGCCTTGCCAAGGACAAAGAGGAGCTGAACCGTATCAACGGCGAGCTCGTGGCGCAGGTTACGGCCGGCGAACGAGACAACCGTCACCTCGGAGAAGTACGTTTCGCGTTTCTCAACAGTGCACTGCTAGGCTGCAGTGTGATATTTGTCGGGGTAGGGAGGTGGGGAATCCTGGTTGCTGCCTACTGGATTGTCCATTCCTTGAACGGCAAGGGAAAGGGGAACTGGGGAAGTGGCAGTCTTTTCCCTCTCCCCACTGGTCTGATTCTCAAATGCCAGCCACCCTGCTAGGCTGTTTCTGTAAAGTTATAGTTGCTCTAAATTGTGATTCTTAAAATATGTTATATTTTTGTGGGTGCTGTTTTTTAAATTGTCAGAATTTTTAATTGAAGTTGAGAAAGCTAATGTTTTCACTAGCTCTTAGCTCTATCGTTAGGACATTCGTATTGTTACAGAAGATTTACAGTTGTAATGTAATATAGAAAATAGATACTAGGACAGACAGAACTATTCACAGATCTGTAGAACTTTATTGAATGAAGTTTTCAACTATTACTTGGTCACTTGGTGTGCAAAATATGTCTTTAATATCAGATTTAGACCTTCTAAGGCATTTGTGAATATATCTTGAAGCCAGGTGGATGTTGTGAATATTAACACAGCTTATAGCATCGCTGAAGAGTGACAAGGAGTCCTTGGAGACTGCTCTTTACGAAACCCAGCAGGTCAGTCTTCAGCTGGACATGCGCAAAGAGCAACTCGAAGGAGAAACCCAGGAACTGGTTTTGAAGCAACAGGACCTCAAGAGTAAGATGCCAATCTTGCCATTTCAGTTGACAGTTTTAGTCTGCCAATCATTTTGTCAGTCACTTTTTTGTAATCTTAGGGTGATTTCCTGGCACGCAGCCAGAGGGTAGCGGGTTCGAATCTTACTCTAACCCACTGCACAGCGACCTTGGACAAGTTGCTCACCCTGATTGCCTTGTGCTGTACATGCAATTCTTCAATTTGTGAATGACCTAACATATGTTAACAAGCCAGTAATATTAATAATAATGATGATACTACTACTACTACTACTACTACTACTACTACTACTACTACTACTACTACTACTACTACTACTACTACTACTACTACTACTACTACTACTACTACTACTACTACTACTACTACTACTACTACTACTACTACTACTACTACTACTACTACTACTACTACTAATAATAATAATAATAATAATAATAATAATAATAATAATAGTGATCTAACATGCTTTGACGAGCCTGTAATAATAATAATGATAATAATGATGATAATAATAATGATAATGATGATGATGATAATAATAATAATAGTGATCTAACATGTGTGACATAACATGAATGATCTAACATGTGTTAACAAGCTTGTAATAATAATAATAATAATAATAATAATAATAATAATAATAATAATAATGATAATGATAATAATAATAATAATAATAATAATAATGACTATGATAATTAAAATAATAATGATGATGATAATAATGATAATTATTATGATAATTAATTACCGGTAATCATCTTATTGCTATTTTGAGCTTTGGCTCAAATTTATGTTGTCTTCTTGCAGTCGTAGTCTCTTTTATAGTGCTACTTATGTATTCAAGTGTGTATGCCTTTCTTTTGTGTTCTGTAAAATTAAATAATAGGAATATGTTGAGGAAACATTTTTGAGTTCACAATAGTTTTTGGCTGTTGTTAATTTTTGTGTGTGTAAGGTTTGCTGAACCAGTCTAGACAGGAAACTGAGTTGGTGATTGAAAAGTTGGAGAGGCAGAAGGAGAGTATTCTGCAGAAGATGCAGTCAACGGAAAAGGAACTGAAGCTTGCTATACAACAGAAACAGAAGACCTACGACGAAGAAGTGGAGAGACTTTCGCGAGAAAAGGTCGTGAATGTATTTCCTGGAATAAAAGACTTTTGGTCAATGTAGATTGATGGATTTCCATTCAGAAATGCATGATCTTTTTTCCTAGCAGGGATTCAGGGTTATTTCTAGGATTGTGAATTTTGGGGGTGTCAATAAAAAGAAAGTGAATAAAAAAGTAAATAAGTGAGTATAATCTCATGGAGTTATATGGCTCTTTTGAAAGTAATTTAAAGTGGCTTGGGAGGCATTACTGCATGTGTGAACTGTGAAAGCCACTAGGGGTGCCAGTGGGGCTTGGACCTCACTTGGTCAGCCTACCGCTCCAGTGTGTAGCCCCACTCTGCCATCTTCCGCTCCCCTCTCCCCTCCCCAGTAGTAGCAGTCTATCTTGAAAACGCTGTGCAATGGTCAGTCAGGCAGGGTGGTCAGTATATTGTCATTTGCTTTTTGCACGGTTTCCCTCTGACTGATCTCTGGAATGACCTGGTCATCCACGAATGGATTTCGAAGTACCATCGGTTGATTCCCTTGGGTATTAGAACTGGTGCTATAGAAGTGCATAATTATTAATTATTATTAATTACTACTGCTTCAGGAGGCTCATGTAGCAGACTTGGTTCGACATCATGAAGGTTTGTTGCACCAGCAGAAGCTGGAAAGGGACGGGCTGATGTCACAACTCAAGGCAGAGGTCGAGGAACTTCGTGACCGGATAGCGAATATGCAACGAGAGCGCGACGATCTCCTGGTCATGGCCGAAAACGACAAACAACAGGTGCGAATATTACGTTAAATCAGTAATTGATAGTAATGTAAAGTAATGTCTCGTGGATTTCTTTACCACCAACAAAAGCTTAATTTCTACAAATTAACTTTTTCTCCAGCTTTTTTTCTTATGCTCTATCATGGTATGTCCTATATTTCTGTATGTGTTGCATGTTGGCGATGTTGCATGTGTTTTGATATTTGTGTGCGCAGTACAGGGTGGCGCAAAAACACCGAACTATATTAAATGCCAAACCTAATGTGACTAGTCCGGTTTTTTGTGCCACCCTGTAGTTAGTAATTCATATGTACTGTATTAGTATGACTTTTAATTCGTTTCATCACTCTTGTGAATTTTTGCATATCTATAGTCTACTGTAGCACTAGCATTGTCCAATTTCAAACAGGGTATCAATTTTATAATATTTTTGTGGTCTATGAAGCCTGTAATAGAAGAAACCAGCTCTCTTAAGCGCCGTCTTATCTCTCGATTGATTTTTAGACATTTGACAGAGAACAGATTTCTGAAAGACTTTGTATAGTGTCGTTTCAAATGGCTCATTATTTTTCGTGGCATTTCGAAAGCTCTAGAAAAAAATTGAGACAGAATATATTGACAATTCTGGTACGGTTTGACACAGCAAAGACGGGGACACAAGAATATGTCGTTTTAGAATATGAAATCAGACTCTTGAGTTTCTGTTGTTTGGGATTATTAGGCTTTGATGGAAGCAGAGACAGAGAGAAGCGCAATGCAGGATCGCCTTTCAAACGTGCAGCGTGACCTTGAACGTGCTGTTTCTGAGCACGATCGGATCAAGCGCGAACTTGAAGGTCGCATCGAGCAGCAGCAGGGTAACATCGTCAACTTTCAGCACGAACTTAAAACGTTTCGAACTCAGCTGCAGGACGCCGAGTAAGTTCCTTTACGCTTTCTGGACGAATTCAAATGTTCAAATTAGATAACTACGTCATTATTTCTGCAATGCTGACTTTAAATGACTCCACTTGTTAAGTGCTATTGTCTTGGTCCTTAGTCTTGTCTATTGTGCTGAAGAAATTGCCTAGTAGTAATAATAATAATAATAATAATAATAATAATAATAATAATAATAATAATAATAATATTAAGTGAAAATGTATTCATATAATTCAGGTGTAGAAGTTGAGTCGCTTGACTATCATTAACCCCTTAACTGGGGACCCCGGGTATATCCGTCCATTTTACATTGAGTTACAGTTAAATACCCAGTTAAGGGGTTAAAGTGAGCCTTTAACATTGAATATTGCCTGGAGCATCACGTAGCTAATATACAGGATGGTGCAGAAAAAAACGGACTACCGGTACATTAAATGCAAAGCTAAATGTGACTAGTCCTGTGTTTTTTGCACCACCCTGTATAGTGGACTTTCTATATAGTTTATCTAGTGTTTTTTTCTAAGGTGAGTTTTGCGACTAAATTTACGCATTTGGGTATTTTTTAAAAATCCAGGACTGCACATGAAAAAGAACTGCACAACTTGGACGGTGAAATCCGTGAGCTCGGTCATCAGAAGGAGAGCCTCCTCAAGGAAATTTCGGAGCTGAAAGTTCAGCTGAAGATCATGGAGGAGTCGCGCGATTCCTTTCGGCACGAGTTGACGCAGGCAAATCGTAGAAACAGAGAAGGTAAATTAGTAAATAAAAAGTGAGGATAATGTAAGTGTAAGAGGTATAAGAAGGCCCTGGAAATGAATTCCCAAATCTTTTTTACCAGATAAAAAGCACCGTAGAAGAGTGATGCAAGGGTAAATGGAAGAGTTACACAAGTCTGACTAGTATTATACTGTATGTGTTTTGTTCGAATCGTATTACCGGTATGTGTTTTTGGTATACAATTGGTGAAAGGGTTTACATTTTTGTTCAGTTGAGGAGGAGAAGGAGCGCTTGAGAAATGAAATTGTGGATCTAAAGCGGGCGATTGGCCAGGAAACCTACGAGAAGGACGCCGTTCAGTCTTCGGCCAATGAGCTTCGTGTCCTCCTGAAGAAAGCTGATGGGGAAAAGGTTGAGATGAATCACATTTTGCAGGAGATGCGTCAGAAAATTGCCGGTACATAGTAATAATAATAATAATAATAATAATAATAATAATAATAATAATAATAATAGCAATAATAATAATAGTAGTAATACTAATAGTAATGGGGTTTAAAGTGGTTCAGTAGGGTCTGTCCTGTGTGAAAACTTTGTGTTTCATTTGGCTTTTTGTTCAAGTTATCGTTTTGCTCATATTTTGTCATTCGTTCTTCTTACTAACTCTGCCTAAGTACTATGTACTTTACTTACAGTTCAATTCAGTTTAATTGAAACTATCAAAAGTATCTGCACTTATGACCAGTGGCGGCTCCACATGGGGTCACGGGTGGGTCCCGTGCCCTCCCCATATTGAATGCCTGCTCCCCCAGTGGTCCCCCTGTTGGGACCCTATACTTCTAAATACCTATCAATAAATGGTTGGCCCCCATGCTTAGAAGTTGCCACCCCAACGGCCCCCCACTTGCCAAATCCTAGAGCCGCCACTGCTTATAAATATTGAATTATGTATTAGAAGAAAGCCAAAAGTGAACCTTACTCTTGCCATGATTCCACGTCCAGCACAAGTTATATATCATTAAAATATATGATTTATGGACGTTGGTTTAAACTACAATAGAACTTCTTTATAACGAGCTCGGTTATAGCGTATACTCGGTTATAACATGCCGCAATGTACGGTTCCATGTGATGCGCTACTGTATTGGAGGGTGTTGAATATAAAGTATCTCCGATATAATGTCAAAATTTTACAGAGCTGATTAGTATGTTTTAATGAAACGCTACTGTAATATTTAACTTATGGACGATGGATTTGGCGTGTGAGTTTCCAGTTCTGGAGGAACAGAAGTCGGGACTTAACAAGGAGACGTCCGAGTTGAGGACCAGCATCCGCGAAGTGGAGACGGCGCGGGCCGACGCCCGCAGAGAGCTGCAGGAGCTGCGCCGTCGCGTTAAGCAGCTGGACGGAGAACGCAGCAAGCTGGGATGGGAGGTCAACGAACTGCACGGGCGGGTTGCTCGAGACGAAGAAAAGAAGGAAGCTTCCAGAAAGGAGAATTTTGGTCTCAAGCAAAAGGTGATTGGTTCTACCGATTTTGCTAGTAGCATCACATTGAATGTTAATCGACTAAAAATCCTCTAAAACAGAGGTATGCAAATAAATGTTATGAACATACAGATTTTTATGATCAATGCCCCCCTGACTGCCAGGTATATATTATATAATTTTTCATTAAAAAATATAATTTATAACTAATAAAAAACAGGTAAGTTGAAACAGGGCATTAAAAATTAATGCATAGACGTGCCATTTCACACCCCCATCAATTTGAGTACCCCTGCTCTAAAATGAGGTATTACCTGACCCGGAGGTAATAGGTACAACAGGATACAGGTACAACAGGCATTACAAATGTCATTCTTTTCTCACTGGGTAGACAGCTCATCAAAGGTCGTTACATGCTGAGTAAGGTCAAATTTCATCTCGTGACCTCGTGACCTCGTTTTATTTATATGTTGTAACGCTTGTGATTAGGTCGTCGAAACCGAAGCGAGTCGTGAAGCCCTGCGCAAATCGGCGAGCGCGCTGCAGCGACGCCTGGTCGAGATCGAGGAAGAACTGCGCCTGAAGGAAAAGAGCCACCAGATGGCGCTGGACGAAAGCCGGCACAACGAGCAACGGCTCGACGAACACTGCCGCCAGCGCGAGGTCGTCTTGGAGCGTGCCGGCGCCGATCTCCACGAGCTGCGCCTGAAACTCGGCGCTGCCGAAGGTCGCGTGAACGCACTCGAGGGTCAGCTGGTCAGAGTGGATGACGCCAGGCAGGACGCCGAATCGAAGCTGTCGAGCATCATATCGTACCTGAGACGGTCGATTGGATTTCCGCAGGAAACGGTTCAATCCAGGAGTCCGTCGAGAACGCGCAGTCCCAGTCCATCTAGGTCGAGACCGTCTGCTCCAACTAAAGGTTCGTGAAAGTAAATTCAATCGGTCGTAACCGGCAAAAATGGAACAGAAGGAATTGCGGGCATCTGTGGCGTCCAATCACACCGCATTCCGTGACTGTGCTGGTTGGAGTATGTGTTTCAAACTACAGGTGTGATTTCAGTGGACTCGAGCAAGCATTAGTGTCAGTTTTAACCCTATGGACCCATTAGACTGGTATTCCGGTTTCATAGCTTCTTGGTTATACAGATTGCTGTTGCTAAAGGGTTAAACATTACTGCTAATTCGATGATGAGGATAACATTAAATGCTTTAATTTCATCGTTGTGGGTCTTTTCTTAGCGATATTATGTGAACATTTGAAATGCTGTTTCATTTCTCTAATTTTGACTTTGGCAAAGTAGACACATGCAGCTGATGCAAAAACCGAAAGGGAATTGTCAAATATTACCATGTCTCCTGTTTCATTGCAAGACTACCTTTTACACTTAGTATTCAGATATTGAATTGGCGAATAATTTTATATTTGAATTGTTTTATTTTACGACGTGTCTGGAAAAACACGGTTGCTTCTACTAGGATTCGACAACATCTATGCCACAACTACGGAGGGATTGGGATATCGGATTCCAAGGACCGGATCGGTTGAACGAACCGGAAGCGAGACAAGGAGCCGTTCGTGCAGTCCCCTGCGAACCTCGGTCGCCGACATCGATCCTGACGCAGTTCGAACTGCAATCCGAGATTTCGTTCAGCAGCTGACTGTAGCTGAAAGAGAAAGGGTTATATTTTCACCCGTCTCTTTCTAAGCCTATTCTTGCTATTCTTTCTTTCTGAAATGACTTTAACATTTATATTCTTCTTATTTGTACCGCTCCATCTTATCTATCAGAGCTACTCCATCTTCTAGCTCCATCCCTGGTCGGCCATGTCTTCGGTCCACAACCCAAGGTCTCCCCAGTGTGCCCCAAGCACGAACCTCCTTGTTCGTGAAACGAGGTTTCGAGTCAGTTAGCCCCTATCCTGTGGAATGCCCTTCACCCCAGTATACATACGAGTAATTTAACAACGGGTGATTCCGTGACCCCCATTTTGAAGCGACTTCAAGCTCATCTTTTTTTCGATATGCAGTAACTGTAACAGAAGTGAACCTTCTGCACGATTCTTAAGGGGAGACGCTATACAAATACTCTGTTACTTTGCATTACATTACATTTTACTGCATGTTATAAAGATACCGGTATATGATTTCTTATGCAGCCATAACGTCCCAACTGTGACAACCCTTGGGATAAAATAACCCTGTCCGACCGACCCCATCTTTTGGATATGACTATTCCAGATTTGGAGCAAGCGCATAAGAATATGCAACTACTGCAGTACTCTAAAACACGCTACGTAAATTCACAAGATTTTACTTATTTACTTAGGTTAGATCTGTTACATGTCAGATATGATTTTCAAAATGATGTTTTGTGAATGAGGCACTTGTTAGGATTTTGTTTATAACAGTGAGAAGTGTAGTTCATGTATAAACAGAACCTTAACTTCACTTGAATATCCGTAATCTATCTATCTATCTATCTATCTATCTATCTAAAATTCAATTTTTTTGGGTTTTGCAAGCATCTTAAATTGTATGGACCTACTACTGGTATTTTCTAGCAAGTTACTGATTATATTTGGGTACATATCTGGAATATACCAGTAATAAACGCCTTAATTATGACTGATTTTCTGATTTATTCAGGATCAGGTTGCAATATAAAGACTAGGATCTGAATTATTGGAAGCAGTAGTAAAAGCCATCAGCAGAAGAGAATGTAAAGAAGGTTTTTGTTCCGTTGTAGGATGAGTCTACGGCTGCACTGCGCAATGTTACCGCTAGATTAAATGATACGCAAGAGGAGAGAGAGCGTACCAAGGAACGCCTGCGTCTGTTGCAGAGGTCGCTTGGTGAAGTAGAAGAAGGTGAGGGAGACAATGATATTGCACCCGTTTGAAATGCTGTCAGTGTTTGACTCGGAGGGTAGTTTGGAGTCAAAAATTTGGCCAGGGAACGGTCCAACCACACGCTACTTTGTGCAATCAATTTCTGCCAATTTCAGTAGAGGGTGCTAGCCCTCTGGACCACATAACTCAAAGATTTAGTCGCTCCTTCCAAGATATCGAAAGTTATAGGCCTAAGCAACTAGAGGTCCATAGGCAAAATGACACAGAAAAAATGCCATTGTCATAAGAAATTAACAAATATACTTTAACCTTTTAAAGGGGGAATTAAATAATAATAATGCTAATAATAATGCTAATTTTTGCCTATAGACGTATACAATACACGTGGCAAAACATATATTACGTATAGTTGTATAGGCCACAGCACCCTTGACTTTGCCAGAAGCCATGTGTACGGCGCTATATAAACTGTCTAAATAATAATAATAATAATAATAATAATAATAATAATAATAATTATTATTATTATTATTATATAATAATAATAATAATTATTATTATTATTATTATTGTTATAGTAATATTAATCCTGCTAGGTGTAATAGGACTACTATAGTTTGTGTTAGTGTTATGTACAAATCCGGCCCACGACAGCCACCAAGACTTTTATGTGCCCTCTATACGGAATGAGTTTGACACCCCTGTTCTACAGTACAGTACAGTGCTCTACAGTACAGTACAGTACAGTACAGCATGGCTCTACCTTTGACTCCATCCAGGTAAGCGTAACATAGATGGTCAACTGAACGCTGCTCAGAGTGGACTGATGCACCAGGAAGATGTGATCCGTCGTAACGAACGAGATCAAAAGCAGCTCTTGGAGAGAGTCGACAGTTTGGAGCGCGCGCTCAGTGCCAGCGAGTCCGAGAAGCGGGAACTAGACGTGAGTCTTCGCTCTGATTTCTAATTCTCTTGGTAATTAAAATACTTTTCAACCTCTGGTGGTCGGTCAGATAACTAAAACTCTTCAAGCACGAGGAGTTTAAGCCTCCCAACCACTGTGAACCAGTGTTGATATCTGAACATTTTATTATATACATATGCTTATATGAATGTGTGTGTGTGCACAATTTTTACGCCTAGATAATGCATAGCCTAAGAGTATGATTGCATGCTTTGTCAGATTGGCAGAAAAGGTTTGATGCATGATCATAGATGTAATTGTTGCCCTCTATAAAGCCTTAGATGATTATGGCAATGTGTTATTGCATTATGGCAATGTATTATTGCATAATGGCAATGTATTATTGCATAATGGCAATGTATTATTGCATAATGGCAATGTATTATTGCATAATGACAATGTATTATTGCATAATGGCAATGTATTATTGCATAATGGCAATGTATTATTGCATAATGGCAATGTATTATTGCATAATGGCAATGTATTATTGCATAGCAGCATCTTGAATATTGAAAATGGTATAATGTTAGTGACATCAGCAGAAGTTGTTGAAAAAAATGTATAGCAGTAGTACTGCCTAACTTTATCATGTTGACTTTCGATAATTATCGATACTCATGTCTAATTTCACCTTCTTCCCTTTGTCCCTAGTTTTAGTTTTCAGCGTGGCCTTGTTGAAGACTAACGTAAATATGAACATGAGGCTATTTTATGGACATTTCGTACTGTGTTCTTAATTCTGTAGGCGAAGAACCAGAAGTTGAAGGAGCTAGAAAAGAGGATCGAGGACGATAAGAGAGAGCTGAGACAAAGCATGGACGACGCAGAGAACCGCGTTGCAAAGGGCGAAGTGGTCCGCCGTGGCCTGGAGGGAGAACTCCAGAGGTTGAAGATGGTCGTCAGTGACAAGGATACCGAGATCCAGGTACAGAGTGATCGCATCGAGAACCTGTCGCACCAGCTGCACGACCTTGAGGCCAAGTCCCAGTCGCTCCAGACGACTGTCGAACGTCTCAACATTGCCCTCAGCAGAAGCCAGGAGGAGGAAAATGCCCACAAGGACAAGGCAAGTGAAACTTTGATGCTTATCATTTGATCGGATGTACGTGTAATGTAATGTAATGGAATTTTGTGTGGCGCCTCTTCTGAAATCACTTAGGGCTCATCCATATAGTACGTACACAAGAAAGGCATAGTTTCAAGCCCCCGATCGCTCCGGTTTGCACACCGTACATATGCAAGATCTCCTAAATCCAACCCCCTACTCCCCCCTCCTCAGTGCATACGTACTATATGGATGGGCCCTTAGAAGTGCTCCAGTTGTTATTACTTGATTAAAGTAAGTAAAGTTTATTGCTTCCAACTTATAAATGAATAAGCGTACAGATATCATTATAGCATCTAGTAAATTAAATTGAGTTAATTAATTGAATAAGTTTGTGACTTGAAGTTTAACTCTAAACAAGCCATCAACTGCATTGGCCGATGCCCGGCAAATCATTATTTTGGCATTACAGAGACCATTTGATCATGCTTAATGCCGGTAACTGTGCTGTTGTTGACTGTCACAGATGCAGTGTTAAACGTTAAGTCGCATGCATCTCTTTTCCTGCTGTTTCCCCGCTGTTATACCTTACTCTTGTCTTGAAATGGACCTTGCCTGGCTGACCACTAGGCTTTGTCTATAGCTATTTCAACAGTAGGGTACCGATAAGTGCCAAGCACCGACAAACAAGCAGCTACTACGGTACCTACTTCTAAAAGAGCTAAAGAAATTCTTAACAGTTTACTTATTCACTGTAGATGTGCTGTTTGGTACTGCTTTTGACTGTAATATTTCTGCAATTTTCGCAGCATTTGAAAATACATTGGCTTACGTTATAACCAGGTTCAGACCCTAAACATAACATTAACGAACAAATCAGCCACTGTGGAAGGACTGCAACAGCGCATGTCTCAGGCCCAGCGTGGTTTGGCAGACAGTGAAAACGACAGACGACTTCTGCAGGAAAGATTTGGAAACTCACAGTAAGTTCTCTGTACTGGTATACTGCATAAATAATAATTATTGCATAATGCTGTTTCTTATTGGAGGGATGCTATTTGCTAATCTTGTCTGCTCTGTCTCATTAAATTGCCAACTTTGTTTACTGATAATTGTTTGTCTTGTATATTGAAAGTACGGTCATGTCTATAGCCTACTGTAGCACACATCCTTGCATTCTCCAATGTCAAACAGGGTATCAATTATATAATAATTTTGTGGTCTATGGCAAGAAACCAGCTCTCTTAAATCCCTTCTTATCTCTCATACGATTTTTTAGACATTTGACAGAGAACAGATTTCTGAAAGACTTTGTAGGCCTATAGTGTCATTTCAAATGGGTCACCATATTTTGTGGCATTTCGAATGCTCTAGAATAAAATTGAGGCAGAATATGTTGATAATTCTAGTACTGTTTGACTGAGCTAAGCTGGGGACAGATGAAAATGTGGTTTTTATTTGTTTCATCACTCTTTTGAATTTTGCATATCTATAGCCTACTGTAGCACTAATCCAGGGTATCAATTATATAACATTTTTGTGGTCTATAGAATTTGCATACAAGAAACCAGCTCTCTTTAACCCTTTCTTATCTCTCATTCGATTTTTTAGACATTTGACAGAGAACAGATTTCTGAAACACTTTGTAGGCCTATAGTGTCGTTTCAAATGGCTCACCATTTTTCGTGGCATTTCAAATGCTCTCGAATAAATCTGAGGTAGAATATATTAACAATTCTAGTACGGATTGACTCAGCTAAGCTGGGGACAGATGAAAATGTGGGTTTAATTTGTTTCATCACTCTTCTGAACTTTTCAAACTCAATTATTATTAATAGTAGTAGTAGTAGTAGTAGTAGTAGTAGTAGTAGTAGTAGTAGTAGTAATAGTAGTAGTTGTAATAATAGCATTAGTAGTACTATAAAATGTGGTAGTAGTAGTGATCCGTGCTTAGGCCGCAGTGCTCTTTTTTTAAGGCGCAGTGCGCTTTTTTTAGCAGTGCTCCATGCTGCAGTAGGCGACTTTCAAACTCAATTATTATTAATATTATTAGTAGTAGTAGTAGTAGTAGTAGTAGTAGTAGTAGTAGTAGTAGTAGTAGTAGTAGTAGTTGTTGTTGTTGTAATAACACGATTTCATGCACCATGCGCCTTTTTTTCTTAGCAGTGCCCCTGCTGCCTTAAACGACTTTCAACCTGAATTTTATTATTGATATCTTTTTAGTAGTAGCAGTATTAGTAGTAGTAGTAGTTGTTCTTATCTCTCATTCGATTTTTTAGACATTTGACAGAGAACAAATTTCTGAAAGACTTTGTAGGCCTATAGTGTTGTTTCAAATCGCTCACCATTTTTCGGGGCATTTCAAATGCTCTCGTATAAAACTGAGGTAGAATATATTAACAATTCTAGTACGGTTTGACTCAGCTAAGCTGGGGACAGATGAAAATGTGGGTTTAATTTGTTTCATCACTCTTCTGAATTTTGCATATCTATAGCCTACTGTAGCACTAATCCTTGCATGCTACAATGTCAAACAGGGTATCAATTATATAATATTTTTGTGGTCTATAGAATTTGCATACAAGAAGCCAGCTCTCTTAAACCCGTTCTTATCTCTCATTCGATTTTTTAGACATTTCACAGAGAACAGTTTTCTGAAAGACTTCCAATAGTGTTGTTTAAAATGAATCACCATTTTTCTGGGCATTTCAAATGCTCTCGAATAAAACTGAGGTAGAATATATTGACATTTCTAGTATGGTGTGACTGAGCTAAGCTCGGGACAGATGAAAATGTGGTTTTAATTTGTTTCATCACTCTTCTGAATTTTGCATATCTATAGCCTACTGTAGCAGACATCCTGGCATTCTCCAATGTCAAACAGGGTATCAATTATATAATAATTTTGTGGTCTATGGCAAGAAACCAGCTCTCTTAAATCCCTTCTTATCTCTCATACGATTTTTTAGACATTTGACAGAGAACAGATTTCTGAAAGACTTTGTAGGCCTATAGTGTCGTTTCAAATGGCTCACCATTTTTCGTGGCATTTCAAATGCTCTAGAATAAAACTGATTTAGAATATATTGATAATTCTAGTACTGTTTGACTGAGCTAAGCTGGGGACAGATGAAAATGTGGTTTTAATTTGTTTCATCACTCTTTTGAATTTTGCATATCTATAGCCTACTGTAGCGCTAATCCTTGCATACTCCAATGCCAAACAGGGTATCAATTATATAATATTTTTGTGGTCTATAGAATTTGCATACAAGAAACCAGCTCTCTTTAACCCTTTCTTATCTCTCATTCGATGTTTTTGACATTTGACAGAGAACAGATTTCTGAAAGACTTTGTAGGCCTATAGTGTTGTTTTAAATCGTTCACCATTTTTCTGGGCATTTCAAATGCTCTCGAATAAATCTGAGGTTGAATATATTAACAATTCTAGTACGGTTTGACTCAGCTAAGCTGGGGACAGATGAAAATGTGGGTTTAATTTGTTTCATCACTCTTCTGAATTTTGCATGTCTATAGCCTACTGTAGCAGACATCCTGGCATTCTCCAATGTCAAACAGGGTATCAATTATATAATAATTTTGTGGTCTATGGCAAGAAACCAGCTCTCTTAAATCCCTTCTTATCTCTCATACGATTTTTTAGACATTTGACAGAGAACAGATTTCTGAAAGACTTTGTAGGCCTATAGTGTCATTTCAAATGGGTCACCATATTTTGTGGCATTTCGAATGCTCTAGAATAAAATTGAGGCAGAATATGTTGATAATTCTAGTACTGTTTGACTGAGCTAAGCTGGGGACAGATGAAAATGTGGTTTTTATTTGTTTCATCACTCTTTTGAATTTTGCATATCTATAGCCTACTGTAGCACTAATCCAGGGTATCAATTATATAATATTTTTGTGGTCTATAGAATTTGCATACAAGAAGCCAGCTCTCTTAAACCCTTTCTTATCTCTCATTCGATTTTTTAGACATTTGACAGAGAACAGATTTCTGAAAGACTTTGTAGGCCTATAGTGTCGTTTCAAATGGGTCACCATATTTTGTGGCATTTCGAATGCTCTAGAATAAAATTGAGGCAAAATATGTTGATAATTCTAGTACTGTTTGACTGAGCTAAGCAGGGGACAGATGAAAATGTGGTTTTAATTTGTTTCATCACTCTTTTGAATTTTGCATATCTATAGCCTACTGTAGCACTAATCCTTGCATACTCCAATGCCAAACAGGGTATCAGTTATATAATATTTTTGTGGTCTATAGAATTTGCATACAAGAAACCAGCTCTCTTTAACCCTTTCTTATCTCTCATTCGATTTTTTTGACATTTGACAGAGAACAGATTTCTGAAAGACTTTGTAGGCCTATAGTGTTGTTTCAAATCGTTCACCATTTTTCGGGGCATTTCAAATGCTCTCGAATAAATCTGAAGTTGAATATATTAACAATTCTAGTACGGTTTGACTCAGCTAAGCTGGGGACAGATGAAAATGTGGGTTTAATTTGTTTCATCACTCTTCTGAATTTTGCATATCTATAGCCTACTGCAGCACTAATCCTTGCATGCTACAATGTCAAACAGGGTATCAGTTATATAATATTTTTGTGGTCTATAGAATTTGCATACAAGAAACCAGCTCTCTTTAACCCTTTCTTATCTCTCATTCGATTTTTTAGACATTTGACAGAGAACAGATTTCTGAAAGACTTTGTAGGCCTATAGTGTTGTTTTAAATCGTTCACCATTTTTCGGGCATTTCAAATGCTCTCGAATAAATCTGAGGTTGAATATATTAACAATTCTAGTACGGTTTGACTCAGCTAAGCTGGGGACAGATGAAAATGTGGGTTTAATTTGTTTCATCACTCTTCTGAACTTTTCAAACTCATTATTATTATTATTATTATTAGTAGTAGTAGTAGTAGTAGTAGTAGTAGTAGTAGTAGTAGTAGTAGTTGTTGTTGTAATAATAGTATTAGTAGTGATAGAAAATGTGGTAGTAGTAGTGATCCGTGCTTAGGCCGCAGTGCTCTTTTTTTAAGGCGCAGTGCGCTTTTTTTAGCAGTGCTCCATGCTGTAGTAGGCGACTTTCAAACTCAATTATTATTAATACTATTATTATTATTATTATTATTATTATTATTATTATTTTGTACTAGTAGTAGTAGTAGTAGTAGTAGTAGTAGTAGTTGTTGTTGTTGTTGTAATAATAGTATTAGTAGTGCTAGAAAATGTAGTAGTAGTAGTGTTCCGTGCCTAGGCCGCAGTGCTCTTTTTAAGGCGCAGTGCACATTTTTTAGCAGTGCTCCATGCTGCAGTAGGCGACTTTCAAACTCAATTATTATTATTAGTAGTAGTAGTAGTAGTAGTAGTAGTAGTAGTAGTAGTAGTAGTAGTAGTAGTAGTAGTAGTAGTAGTAGTAGTAGTAGTAGTAGTAGTAGTAGTAGTAGTAGTAGTAGTAGTAGTAGTTGTTGTTGTTGTTGTTGTAATAACACGATTTCATGCACCATTTTTTTTTTTTTAGCAGTGCCCCTGCTGCCTTAAACGACTTTCAACCTGAATTTTATTATTGATATGATTTTTTTAGTAGTAGCAGTATTAGTAGTAGTAGTAGTTGTTCTTATCTCTCATTCGATTTTTTAGACATTTGACAGAGAACAAATTTCTGAAAGACTTTGTAGGCCTATAGTGTTGTTTCAAATCGCTCACCATTTTTCGGGGCATTTCAAATGCTCTCGAATAAAACTGAGGTAGAATATATTAACAATTCTAGTACGGTTTGACTCAGCTAAGCTGGGGACAGCTGAAAATGTGGGTTTAATTTGTTTCATCACTCTTCTGAATTTTGCATATCTATAGCCTACTGCAGCACTAATCCTTGCATGCTACAATGTCAAACAGGGTATCAATTATATAATATTTTTGTGGTCTATAGATTTTGCATACAAGAAGCCAGCCAGCTCTCTTAAACCCTTTCTTATCTCTCATTCGATTTTTTAGACATTTCACAGAGAACAGATTTCTGAAAGACTTCCAATAGTGTTGTTTCAAATGGATCACCATTTTGCTGGGCATTTCAAATGCTCTCGAATAAAACTGAGGTAGAATATATTGGCATTTCTAGTATGGTTTGACTGAGCTAAGCTCAGGACAGATGAAAATGTGGTTTTAATTTGTTTCATCACTCTTCTGAATTTTGCATGTCTATAGCCTACTGTAGCACACATCCTTGCATTCTCCAATGTCAAACAGGGTATCAATTATATAATAATTTTGTGGTCTATGGCAAGAAACCAGCTCTCTTAAATCCCTTCTTATCTCTCATACGATTTTTTAGACATTTGACAGAGAACAGATTTCTGAAAGACTTTGTAGGCCTATAGTGTCATTTCAAATGGGTCACCATATTTTGTGGCATTTCGAATGCTCTAGAATAAAATTGAGGCAGAATATGTTGATAATTCTAGTACTGTTTGACTGAGCTAAGCTGGGGACAGATGAAAATGTGGTTTTAATTTGTTTCATCACTCTTTTGAATTTTGCATATCTATAGCCTACTGTAGCACTAATCCTGTATACTCCAATCCAAACAGGGTATCAATTATATAATATTTTTGTGGTCTATAGAATTTGCATACAAGAAACCAGCTCTCTTTAACCCTTTCTTATCTCTCATTCGATTTTTAGACATTTGACAGAGAACAGATTTCTGAAAGACTTTGTAGGCCTATAGTGTCGTTTCAAATGGCTCACCATTTTTCGTGGCATTTCAAATGCTCTAGAATAAAACTGATTTAGAATATATTGATAATTCTAGTACTTTTTGACTGAGCTAAGCTGGGGACAGATGAAAATGTGGTTTTAATTTGTTTCATCACTCTTTTGAATTTTGCATATCTATAGCCTACTGTAGCACTAATCCTTGCATACTCCAATGCCAAACAGGGTATCAGTTATATAATATTTTTGTGGTCTATAGAATTTGCATACAAGAAACCAGCTCTCTTTAACCCTTTCTTATCTCTCATTCGATTTTTTAGACATTTGACAGAGAACAGATTTCTGAAAGACTTTGTAGGCCTATAGTGTTGTTTCAAATGGCTCACCATTTTTTTTTCAAATGCTCTAGAATAAATCTGGCATTTCAAATGCGGTTTGAATAAATCTGGGACAGTAAATATATTAACAATTCTGAACTTTTCAAACGGATTGACTCAGCTAAGCTAGTAGGACATTAGGGACAGATGAAAATGTGGGTTTAATTTGTTTCATCACTCTTCTGAACTTTTCAAACTCATTATTATTATCAATAGTATTAGTAGTAGTAGTAGTAGTAGTAGTAGTAGTAGTAGTAGTAGTAGTAGTAGTAGTTGTTGTTGTAATAATAGCATTAGTAGTACTATAAAATGTAGTAGTAGTAGTGATCCCGTGCTTAGGCCGCAGTGCTCTTTTTTAAGGCGCAGTCAGTTTTTTTTTTAGCAGTGCTCCATGCTGCAGTAGGCGACTTTCAAACTCAATTATTAATATTAGTAGTAGTAGTAGTAGTTAGTAGTAGTAGTAGTAGTAGTAGTAGTAGTAGTAGTAGTAGTAGTTGTTGTTGTAATAACACGATTTCATGCACCATGCGCTTTTTTTCTTAGCAGTGCCCCTGCTGCCTTAAACGACTTTCAACCTGAATTTTATTATTGATATTTTTTTAGTAGTAGTAGTAGTAGTAGTAGTAGTAGTAGTTGTTCTTATCTCTCATTCGATTTTTAGACATTTGACAGAGAACAAATTTCTGAAAGACTTTGTAGGCCTATAGTGTTGTTTCAAATCGCTCACCATTTTTCGGGCATTTCAAATGCTCTCGAATAAAACTGAGGTAGAATATATTAACAATTCTAGTACGGTTTGACTCAGCTAAGCTGGGGACAGATGAAAATGTGGGTTTAATTTGTTTCATCACTCTTCTGAATTTTGCATATCTATAGCCTACTGTAGCACTAATCCTTGCATGCTACAATGTCAAACAGGGTATCAATTATATAATATTTTTGTGGTCTATAGAATTTGCATACAAGAAGCCAGCTCTCTTAAACCCTTTCTTATCTCTCATTCGATTTTTTAGACATTTCACAGAGAACAGATTTCTGAAAGACTTCCAATAGTGTTGTTTCAAATGAATCACCATTTTTCTGGGCATTTCAAATGCTCTCGAATAATAAAACTGAGGTAGAATATATTGACATTTCTAGTATGGTTTGACTGAGCTAAGCTCGGGACAGATGAAAATGTGGTTTTAATTTGTTTCATCACTCTTCTGAATTTTGCATGTCTATAGCCTACTGTAGCAGACATCCTTGCATTCTCCAATGTCAAACAGGGTATCAATTATATAATAATTTTGTGGTCTATGGCAAGAAACCAGCTCTCTTAAATCCCTTCTTATCTCTCATACGATTTTTTAGACATTTGACAGAGAACAGATTTCTGAAAGACTTTGTAGGCCTATAGTGTCATTTCAAATGGCTCACCATTTTTCGTGGCATTTCAAATGCTCTAGAATAAAACTGATTTAGAATATATTGATAATTCTAGTACTGTTTGACTGAGCTAAGCTGGGGACAGATGAAAATGTGGTTTTTATTTGTTTCATCACTCTTTTGAATTTTGCATATCTATAGCCTACTGTAGCACTAATCCTTGCATACTCAATGCACTAATCCAGGGTATCAATTATATAATATTTTTGTGGTCTATAGAATTTGCATACAAGAAACCAGCTCTCTTTAACCCTTTCTTATCTCTCATTCGATTTTTTAGACATTTGACAGAGACCAGATTTCTGAAAGACTTTGTAGGCCTATAGTGTTGTTTCAAATGGCTCACCATTTTTCGTGGCATTTCAAATGCTCTAGAATAAAACTGATTTAGAATATATTGATAATTCTAGTACTTTTTGACTGAGCTAAGCAGGGGACAGATGAAAATGTGGTTTTAATTTGTTTCATCACTCTTTTGAATTTTGCATATCTATAGCCTACTGTAGCACTAATCCTTGCATACTCCAATGCCAAACAGGGTATCAATTATATAATATTTTTGTGGTCTATAGAATTTGCATACAAGAAACCAGCTCTCTTTAACCCTTTCTTATCTCTCATTCGATTTTTTAGACATTTGACAGAGAACAGATTTCTGAAAGACTTTGTAGGCCTATAGTGTTGTTTTCAAATGGCTCACCATTTTTCGTGGCATTTCAAATGCTCTCGAATAAATCTGAGGTAGAATATATTAACAATTCTAGTACGGTTTGACTCAGCTAAGCTGGGGACAGATGAAAATGTGGGTTTAATTTGTTTCATCACTCTTCTGAACTTTTCAAACTCAATTATTATTAATATTAGTAGTAGTAGTAGTAGTAGTAGTAGTAGTAGTAGTAGTAGTAGTAGTAGTAGCAGTTGTTGTTGTAATAGTAGTATTAGTAGTACTATAAAATGTGGTAGTAGTAGTGATCCGTGCTTAGGCAGTGCAGTGCTCTTTTTTTAAGGCGCAGTGCGCAGTTTTTTTAGTAGTGCTCCATGCTGCAGTAGGTGACTTTCAAACTCAATTATTATTAATATTATTATTATTATTATTATTATTATTATTATTTTGTACTAGTAGTAGTAGTAGTAGTAGCAGTAGTAGTTGTTGTTGTTGTTGTTGTTGTTGTAATAATAGTATTAGTAGTGCTAGAAAATGTAGTAGTAGTAGTGTTCCGTGCCTTAGGCCGCAGTGCTCTTTTTTTTTAAGGCGCAGTGCGCTTTTTTTAGCAATGCTCCATGCTGCCGTAGGCGACTTTCAAACTCAATTATTATTAGTAGTAGTAGTAGTAGTAGTAGTAGTAGTAGTAGTAGTAGTAGTAGTAGTAGTAGTAGTAGTAGTAGTAGTAGTAGTAGTAGTAGTAGTAGTAGTAGTTGTTGTTGTAATAACACGATTTCATGCACCATGCCTTTTTTTTTCTTAGCAGTGCCCCTGCTGCCTTAAACGACTTTCAACCTGAATTTTATTATTGATATCTTTTTAGTAGTAGCAGTATTAGTAGTAGTAGTAGTTGTTCTTATCTCTCATTCGATTTTTTAGACATTTGACAGAGAACAAATTTCTGAAAGACTTTGTAGGCCTATAGTGTTGTTTCAAATCGCTCACCATTTTTCGGGGCATTTCAAATGCTCTCGTATAAAACTGAGGTAGAATATATTAACAATTCTAGTACGGTTTGACTCAGCTAAGCTGGGGACAGATGAAAATGTGGGTTTAATTTGTTTCATCACTCTTCTGAATTTTGCATATCTATAGCCTACTGCAGCACTAATCCTTGCATGCTACAATGTCAAACAGGGTATCAATTATATAATATTTTTGTGGTCTATAGATTTTGCATACAAGAAGCCAGCTCTCTTAAACCCTTTCTTATCTCTCATTCGATTTTTTAGACATTTCACAGAGAACAGATTTCTGAAAGACTTCCAATAGTGTTGTTTCAAATGAATCACCATTTTTCTGGGCATTTCAAATGCTCTCGAATAAAACTGAGGTAGAATATATTGACATTTCTAGTATGGTTTGACTGAGCTAAGCTCGGGACAGATGAAAATGTGGTTTTAATTTGTTTCATCACTCTTCTGAATTTTGTCATGTCTATAGCCTACTGTAGCAGACATCCTTGCATTCTCCAATGTCAAACAGGGTATCAATTATATAATAATTTTGTGGTCTATGGCAAGAAACCAGCTCTCTTAAATCCCTTCTTATCTCTCATACGATTTTTAGACATTTGACAGAGAACAGATTTCTGAAAGACTTTGTAGGCCTATAGTGTCATTTCAAATGGGTCACCATATTTTGTGGCATTTCAAATGCTCTAGAATAAAATTGAGGCAGAATATGTTGATAATTCTAGTACTGTTTGACTGAGCTAAGCTGGGGACAGATGAAAATGTGGTTTTAATTTGTTTCATCACTCTTTTGAATTTTGCATATCTATAGCCTACTGTAGCACTAATCCTTGCATTCTCAATCAAAATAGGGTATCAATTATATAATATTTTTGTGGTCTATAGAATTTGCATACAAGAAACCAGCTCTCTTTAACCCGTTCTTATCTCTCATTCGATTTTTTTAGGCATTTGTCAGAGAACAGATTTCTGAAAGACTTTGTAGGCCTATAGTGTCGTTTTCAAATGGCTCACCATTTTTGTGGCATTTCAAATGCTCTAGAATAAAACTGATTTAGAATATATTGATAATTCTAGTACTGTTTGACTGAGCTAAGCTGGGGACAGATGAAAATGTGGTTTTAATTTGTTTCATCACTCTTTTGAATTTTGCATATCTATAGCCTACTGTAGCACTAATCCTTGCATACTCCAATGCCAAACAGGGTATCAGTTATATAATATTTTTGTGGTCTATAGAATTTGCAACAAGAAACCAGCTCTCTTTAACCCTTTCTTATCTCTCATTCGATTTTTTTAGACATTTGACAGAGAACAGATTTCTGAAAGACTTTGTAGGCCTATAGTGTTGTTTCAAATGGCTCACCATTTTTTTTCGTGGCATTTCAAATGCTCTCGAATAAATCTGAGGTAGAATATATTAACAATTCTAGTACGGATTGACTCAGCTAAGCTGGGGACAGATGAAAATGTGGGTTTAATTTGTTTCATCACTCTTCTGAACTTTTCAAACTCAATTATTATTATTATTAGTAGTAGTAGTAGTAGTAGTAGTAGTAGTAGTAGTAGTAGTAGTAGTAGTAGTAGTAGTTGTTGTAATAATAGCATTAGTAGTACTATAAAATGTGGTAGTAGTAGTGATCCGTGCTTAGGCCGCAGTGCTCTTTTTTTAAGGCGCAGTGCGCTTTTTTTAGCAGTGCTCCATGCTGCAGTAGGCGACTTTCAAACTCAAACTCAATTATTATTATGCTATTATTATTATTATTATTATTATTATTATTATTATTGTTTAGTAGTAGTAGTAGTAGTAGTAGTAGTAGTAGTTGTTGTTGTTGTTGTTGTTGTAATAATAGTATTAGTAGTGCTAGAAAATGTAGTAGTAGTAGTGTTCCGTGCCTAGGCCGCAGTGCTCTTTTTTAAGGCGTAGTGCACTTTTTTTAGCAGTGCTCCATGCTGCAGTAGGCGACTTTCAAACTCAATTATTATTAATATTAGTAGTAGTAGTAGTAGTAGTAGTAGTAGTAGTAGTAGTAGTAGTAGTAGTAGTAGTAGTAGTAGTAGTAGTAGTTGTTGTTGTTGTAATAACACGATTTCATGCACCATGCGCCTTTTTTCTTAGCAGTGCCCTGCTGCCTTAAACGACTTTCAACCTGAATTTTTTTATTATTGATATTTTTTAGTAGTAGTAGTATTAGTAGTAGTAGTAGTAGTGTTCTTATCTCTCATTCGATTTTTAGACATTTGACAGAGAACAAATTTCTGAAAGACTTTGTAGGCCTATAGTGTTGTTTCAAATCGCTCACCATTTTTGGGGCATTTCAAATGCTCTCGAATAAAACTGAGGTAGAATATATTAACAATTCTAGTACGGTTTGACTCAGCTAAGCTGGGGACAGATGAAAATGTGGGTTTAATTTGTTTCATCACTCTTCTGAATTTTGCATATCTATAGCCTACTGCAGCACTAATCCTTGCATGCTACAATGTCAAACAGGGTATCAATTATATAATATTTTTGTGGTCTATAGATTTTGCATACAAGAAGCCAGCTCTCTTAAACCCTTTCTTATCTCTCATTCGATTTTTAGACATTTCACAGAGAACAGATTTCTGAAAGACTTCCAATAGTGTTGTTTCAAATGAATCACCATTTTTCTGGGCATTTCAAATGCTCTCGAATAAAACTGAGGTAGAATATATTGACATTTCTAGTATGGTTTGACTGAGCTAAGCTCGGGACAGATGAAAATGTGGTTTTAATTTGTTTCATCACTCTTCTGAATTTTGCATGTCTATAGCCTACTGTAGCACACATCCTTGCATTCTCCAATGTCAAACAGGGTATCAATTATATAATAATTTTGTGGTCTATGGCAAGAAACCAGCTCTCTTAAATCCCTTCTTATCTCTCATACGATTTTTAGACATTTGACAGAGAACAGATTTCTGAAAGACTTTGTAGGCCTATAGTGTCATTTCAAATGGGTCACCATATTTTGTGGCATTTCGAATGCTCTAGAATAAAATTGAGGCAGAATATGTTGATAATTCTAGTACTGTTTGACTGAGCTAAGCTGGGGACAGATGAAAATGTGGTTTTAATTTGTTTCATCACTCTTTTGAATTTTGCATATCTATAGCCTACTGTAGCACTAATCCTTGCATACTCCAATCAAACAGGGTATCAATTATATAATATTTTTGTGGTCTATAGAATTTGCATACAAGAAACCAGCTCTCTTTAACCCTTTCTTATCTCTCATTCGATTTTTAGACATTTGACAGAGACCAGATTTCTGAAAGACTTTGTAGGCCTATAGTGTCGTTTCAAATGGCTCACCATTTTTTGGCATTTCAAATGCTCCAGAATAAAACTGATTTAGAATATATTGATAATTCTAGTACTGTTTGACTGAGCTAAGCTGGGGACAGATGAAAATGTGGTTTTAATTTGTTTCATCACTCTTTTGAATTTTGCATATCTATAGCCTACTGTAGCACTAATCCTTGCATACTCCAATGCCAAACAGGGTATCAATTATATAATATTTTTGTGGTCTATAGAATTTGCATACAAGAAACCAGCTCTCTTTAACCCTTTCTTATCTCTCATTCGATGATTTTTAGACATTTGACAGAGAACAGATTTCTGAAAGACTTTGTAGGCCTATAGGCCTATAGTGTTGTTTCAAATGGCTCACCATTTTTTCGTGGGCATTTCAAATGCTCTCGAATAAATCTGAGGTAGAATATATTAACAATTCTAGTACGGTTTGACTCAGCTAAGCTGGGGACAGATGAAAATGTGGGTTTAATTTGTTTCATCACTCTTCTGAACTTTTCAAACTCAATTATTATTACTATTATTAGTAGTAGTAGTAGTAGTAGTAGTAGTAGTAGTAGTAGTAGTAGTAGTAGTAGTAGTAGTAGTTGTTGTAATAATAGCATTAGTAGTACTATAAAATGTGGTAGTAGTAGTGATCCGTGCTTAGGCCGCAGTGTGCTTTTTTAAGGCGCAGTGCGCTTTTTTAGCAGTGCTCCATGCTGCAGTAGGCGACTTTCAAACTCATTATTATTATTATTATTATTATTATTATTATTATTATTATTATTATTATTATTAGTAGTAGTAGTAGTAGTAGTAGTAGTAGTAGTTGTTGTTGTTGTTGTTGTTGTAATAATAGTATTAGTAGTGCTAGAAAATGTAGTAGTAGTAGTGTTCCGTGCTTAGGCCGCAGTGCTCTTTTTTAGGCGCAGTGCGCTTTTTAGCAGTGCTCCATGCTGCAGTAGGCGACTTTCAAACTCACTTATTATTATTAATAGTAGTAGTAGTAGTAGTAGTAGTAGTAGTAGTAGTAGTAGTAGTAGTAGTAGTAGTAGTAGTAGTAGTAGTAGTAGTTGTTGTTGTTGTTGTAATAACACGATTTCATGCACCATGCGCTTTTTTTTCTTAGCAGTGCCCCTGCTGCCTTAAACGACTTTCAACCTGAATTTTATTATTGATATCTTTTTTTAGTAGTAGTATTAGTAGTAGTAGTAGTAGTTGTTCTTATCTCTCATTCGATTTTTAGACATTTGACAGAGAACAAATTTCTGAAAGACTTTGTAGGCCTATAGTGTTGTTTCAAATCGCTCACCATTTTTTCAGGGCATTTCAAATGCTCTCGAATAAAACTGAGGTAGAATATATTAACAATTCTAGTACGGTTTGACTCAGCTAAGCTGGGGACAGATGAAAATGTGGGTTTAATTTGTTTCATCACTCTTCTGAATTTTGCATATCTATAGCCTACTGCAGCACTAATCCTTGCATGCTACAATGTCAAACAGGGTATCAATTATATAATATTTTTGTGGTCTATAGATTTTGCATACAAGAAGCCAGCTCTCTTAAACCCTTTCTTATCTCTCATTCGATTTTTTAGACATTTCACAGAGAACAGATTTCTGAAAGACTTCCAATAGTGTTGTTTCAAATGAATCACCATTTTTCTGGGCATTTCAAATGCTCTCGAATAAAACTGAGGTAGAATATATTGACATTTCTAGTATGGTTTGACTGAGCTAAGCTGGGACAGATGAAAATGTGGTTTTAATTTGTTTCATCACTCTTCTGAATTTTGCATGTCTATAGCCTACTGTAGCAGACATCCTTGCATTCTCCAATGTCAAACAGGGTATCAATTATATAATAATTTTGTGGTCTATGGCAAGAAACCAGCTCTCTTAAATCCCTTCTTATCTCTCATACGATTTTTTAGACATTTGACAGAGAACAGATTTCTGAAAGACTTTGTAGGCCTATAGTGTCATTTCAAATGGCTCACCATTTTTCGTGGCATTTCAAATGCTCTAGAATAAAATTGAGGCAGAATATGTTGATAATTCTAGTACTGTTTGACTGAGCTAAGCTGGGGACAGATGAAAATGTGGTTTTAATTTGTTTCATCACTCTTTTGAATTTTGCATATCGATAGCCTACTGTAGCACTAATCCTTGCATACTCCAATGCCAAACCGGGTATCAATTATATAATATTTTTGTGGTCTATAGAATTTGCATACAAGAAACCAGCTCTCTTTAACCCTTTCTTATCTCTCATTCGATTTTTTAGACATTTGACAGAGAACAGATTTCTGAAAGACTTTGTAGGCCTATAGTGTCGTTTCAAATGGCTCACCATTTTTCGTGGCATTTCAAATGCTCTAGAATAAAACTGATTTAGAATATATTGATAATTCTAGTACTGTTTGACTGAGCTAAGCTGGGGACAGAGGAAATGTGGTTTTAATTTGTTTCATCACTCTTTTGAATTTTGCATATCTATAGCCTACTGTAGCACTAATC
>CM030866.1:1081176-1152390 GCA_018105865.1 Metaphire vulgaris | reverse complement strand
CTTTCAACCTGAATTTTATTATTGATATCTTTTAGTAGTAGCAGTATTAGTAGTAGTAGTAGTTGTTCTTATCTCTCATTTGATTTTTAGACATTTGACAGAGAACAAATTTCTGAAAGACTTTGTAGGCCTATAGTGTTGTTTCAAATCGCTCACCATTTTTCGGGGCATTTCAAATGCTCGAATAAAACTGAGGTAGAATATATTAACAATTCTAGTACGGTTTGACTCAGCTAAGCTGGGGACAGATGAAAATGTGGGTTTAATTTGTTTCATCACTCTTCTGAATTTTGCATGTCTATAGCCTACTGTAGCACTAATCCTTGCATGCTCCAATGTCAAACAGGGTATCAATTATATAATAATTTTGTGGTCTATAGAATTTGCAAGAAACCAGCTCTCTTAAACCCTTTCTTATCTCTCATACGATTTTTTAGACATTTGACAGAGAACAGATTTCTGAAAGACTTTGTAGGCCTATATAGTGTTGTTTCAAATGGATCACCATTTTTTGTGGCATTTCAAATGCTCTAGAATAAAACTGATTTAGAATATATTGATAATTCTAGTACTGTTTGACTGAGCTAAGCTGGGGACAGATGAAAATGTGGTTTTAATTTGTTTCATCACTCTTTTGAATTTTGCATATCTATAGCCTACTGTAGCACTAATCCTTGCATACTCCAATGCCAAACAGGGTATCAATTATATAATATTTTTGTGGTCTATAGAATTTGCATACAAGAAACCAGCTCTCTTTAACCCTTTCTTATCTCTCATTCGATTTTTTAGACATTTGACAGAGAACAGATTTCTGAAAGACTTTGTAGGCCTATAGTGTTGTTTTAAATCGTTCACCATTTTTCGGGGCATTTCAAATGCTCTCGAATAAAACTGAGGTAGAATATATTGACATTTCTAGTATGGTATGACTGAGCTAAGCTCGGGACAGATGAAAATGTGGTTTTAATTTGTTTCATCACTCTTCTGAATTTTGCATGTCTATAGCCTACTGTAGCAGACATCCTGGCATTCTCCAATGTCAAACAGGGTATCAATTATATAATAATTTTGTGGTCTATGGCAAGAAACCAGCTCTCTTAAATCCCTTCTTATCTCTCATACGATTTTTTAGACATTTGACAGAGAACAGATTTCTGAAAGACTTTGTAGGCCTATAGTGTCATTTCAAATGGGTCACCATATTTTGTGGCATTTCGAATGCTCTAGAATAAAATTGAGGCAGAATATGTTGATAATTCTAGTACTGTTTGACTGAGCTAAGCTGGGGACAGATGAAAATGTGGTTTTTATTTGTTTCATCACTCTTTTGAATTTTGCATATCTATAGCCTACTGTAGCACTAATCCAGGGTATCAATTATATAATATTTTTGTGGTCTATAGAATTTGCATACAAGAAACCAGCTCTCTTTAACCCTTTCTTATCTCTCATTCGATTTTTTAGACATTTGACAGAGAACAGATTTCTGAAAGACTTTGTAGGCCTATAGTGTCGTTTCAAATGGGTCACCATATTTTGTGGCATTTCAAATGCTCTAGAATAAAACTGATTTAGAATATATTGATAATTCTAGTACTGTTTGACTGAGCTAAGCAGGGGACAGATGAAAATGTGGTTTTAATTTGTTTCATCACTCTTTTGAATTTTGCATATCTATAGCCTACTGTAGCACTAATCCTTGCATACTCCAATGCCAAACAGGGTATCAGTTATATAATATTTTTGTGGTCTATAGAATTTGCATACAAGAAACCAGCTCTCTTTAACCCTTTCTTATCTCTCATTCGATTTTTTAGACATTTGACAGAGAACAGATTTCTGAAAGACTTTGTAGGCCTATAGTGTTGTTTTAAATCGTTCACCATTTTTCGGGGCATTTCAAATGCTCTCGAGTAAATCTGAGGTTGAATATATTAACAATTCTAGTACGGTTTGACTCAGCTAAGCTGGGGACAGATGAAAATGTGGGTTTAATTTGTTTCATCACTCTTCTGAACTTTTCAAACTCAATTATTATTATTATTATTATTAGTAGTAGTAGTAGTAGTAGTAGTAGTAGTAGTAGTAGTAGTAGTAGTAGTTGTTGTAATAATAGTATTAGTAGTGATAGAAAATGTGGTAGTAGTAGTGATCCGTGCTTAGGCCGCAGTGCTCTTTTTTTAAGGCGCAGTGCGCTTTTTTTAGCAGTGCTCCATGCTGTAGTAGGCGACTTTCAAACTCAATTATTATTAATACTATTATTATTATTATTATTATTATTATTATTATTATTTGTACTAGTAGTAGTAGTAGTAGTAGTAGTAGTAGTTGTTGTTGTTGTTGTTGTAATAATAGTATTAGTAGTGCTAGAAAATGTAGTAGTAGTAGTGTTCCGTGCCTAGGCCGCAGTGCTCTTTTTTTAAGGCATAGTGCACTTTTTTTAGCAGTGCTCCATGCTGCAGTAGGCGACTTTCAAACTCAATTATTATTAATATTTAGTAGTAGTAGTAGTAGTAGTAGTAGTAGTAGTAGTAGTAGTAGTAGTAGTAGTAGTAGTTGTTGTTGTTGTTGTAATAACACGATTTCATGCACCATGCGCCTTTTTTTCTTAGCAGTGCCCCTGCTGCCTTAAACGACTTTCAACCTGAATTTTATTATTGATATCTTTTTAGTAGTAGCAGTATTAGTAGTAGTAGTAGTTGTTCTTATCTCTCATTCGATTTTTTAGACATTTGACAGAGAACAAATTTCTGAAAGACTTTGTAGGCCTATAGTGTTGTTTCAAATCGCTCACCATTTTTCGGGGCATTTCAAATGCTCTCGAATAAAACTGAGGTAGAATATATTAACAATTCTAGTACGGTTTGACTCAGCTAAGCTGGGGACAGCTGAAAATGTGGGTTTAATTTGTTTCATCGCTCTTCTGAATTTTGCATATCTATAGCCTACTGCAGCACTAATCCTTGCATGCTACAATGTCAAACAGGGTATCAATTATATAATATTTTTGTGGTCTATAGATTTTGCATACAAGAAGCCAGCTCTCTTAAACCCTTTCTTATCTCTCATTCGATTTTTTAGACATTTCACAGAGAACAGATTTCTGAAAGACTTCCAATAGTGTTGTTTCAAATGAATCACCATTTTTCTGGGCATTTCAAATGCTCTCGAATAAAACTGAGGTAGAATATATTGGCATTTCTAGTATGGTTTGACTGAGCTAAGCTCGGGACAGATGAAAATGTGGTTTTAATTTGTTTCATCACTCTTCTGAATTTTGCATGTCTATAGCCTACTGTAGCACACATCCTTGCATTCTCCAATGTCAAACAGGGTATCAATTATATAATATTTTTGTGGTCTATAGCAAGAAACCAGCTCTCTTAAAGCCCTTCTTATCTCTCATTCGATTTTTTAGACATTTGACAGAGAACAGATTTCTGAAAGACTTTGTAGGCCTATAGTGTCGTTTCAAATGGGTCACCATATTTTCGGGGCATTTCAAATGCTCTAGAATAAAACTGAGGCAGAATATATTGATAATTCTAGTACGGTTTGACTGAGCTAAGCTGGGGACAGATGAAAATGTGGTTTTAATTTGTTTCATCACTCTTCTGAATTTTGCATATCTATAGCCTACTGTAGCACTAATCCTTGCATTCTCCAATGCCAAACAGGGTATCAATTATATAATATTTTTGTGGTCTATAGAATTTGCATACAAGAAACCAGCTCTCTTTAACCCGTTCTTATCTCTCATTCGATTTTTTTAGGCATTTGACAGAGAACAGATTTCTGAAAGACTTTGTAGGCCTATAGTGTTGTTTTCAAATGGTTCACCATTTTTGGGCATTTCAAATGCTCTAGAATAAATCTGAGGTTGAATATATTATCAATTCTAGTACGGTTTGACTCAGCTAAGCTGGGGACAGATGAAAATGTGGTTTTAATTTGTTTCATCACTCTTCTGAATTTTGCATTTCTATAGCCTACTGTAGCACACATCCTTGCATTCTCCAATGTCAAACAGGGTATCAATTATATAATATTTTTGTGGTCTATAGCAAGAAACCAGCTCTCTTAAAGCCCTTCTTATCTCTCATTCGATTTTTTAGACATTTGACAGAGAACAGATTTCTGAAAGACTTTGTAGGCCTATAGTGTCATTTCAAATGGGTCACCATATTTTGTGGCATTTCGAATGCTCTAGAATAAAATTGAGGCAGAATATGTTGATAATTCTAGTACTGTTTGACTGAGCTAAGCTGGGGACAGATGAAAATGTGGTTTTAATTTGTTTCATCACTCTTTTGAATTTTGCATATCTATAGCCTACTGCAGCACTAATCCAGGGTATCAATTATATAATATTTTTGTGGTCTATAGAATTTGCATACAAGAAACCAGCTCTCTTAAACCCTTTCTTATCTCTCATTCGATTTTTAGACATTTGACAGAGAACAGATTTCTGAAAGACTTTGTAGGCCTATAGTGTCGTTTCAAATGGGTCACCATTTTTTGTGGCATTTCTAATGCTCTAGAATAAAACTGAGGCAGAATATCTTGATAATTCTAGTACTGTTTGACTGAGCTAAGCAGGGGACAGATGAAAATGTGGTTTTAATTTGTTTCATCACTCTTTTGAATATTGCATATCTATAGCCTACTGTAGCACTAATCCTTGCATACTCCAATGCCAAACAGGGTATCAGTTATATAATATTTTTGTGGTCTATAGAATTTGCATACAAGAAACCAGCTCTCTTTAACCCTTTCTTATCTCTCATTCGATGTTTTTGACATTTGACAGAGAACAGATTTCTGAAAGACTTTGTAGGCCTATAGTGTTGTTTTAAATCGTTCACCATTTTTCGGGGCATTTCAAATGCTCTCGAATAAATCTGAGGTTGAATATATTAACAATTCTAGTACGGTTTGACTCAGCTAAGCTGGGGACAGATGAAAATGTGGGTTTAATTTGTTTCATCACTCTTCTGAACTTTTCAAACTCATTATTATTATTATTATTATTAGTAGTAGTAGTAGTAGTAGTAGTAGTAGTAGTAGTAGTAGTAGTAGTAGTAGTTGTTGTAATAATAGTATTAGTAGTGATAGAAAATGTGGTAGTAGTAGTGATCCGTGCTTAGGCCGCAGTGCTCTTTTTTAAGGCGCAGTGCGCTTTTTTTAGCAGTGCTCCATGCTGTAGTAGGCGACTTTCAAACTCAATTATTATTAATACTATTATTATTATTATTATTATTATTATTATTAGTAGTAGTAGTAGTAGTAGTAGTAGTAGTAGTAGTTGTTGTTGTTGTAATAATAGTATTAGTAGTGCTAGAAAATGTAGTAGTAGTAGTGTTCCGTGCCTAGGCCGCAGTGCTCTTTTTTTAAGGCGTAGTGCACTTTTTTTTAGCAGTGCTCCATGCTGCAGTAGGCGACTTTCAAACTCAATTATTATTATTATTATTAGTAGTAGTAGTAGTAGTAGTAGTAGTAGTAGTAGTAGTAGTAGTAGTAGTAGTAGTAGTTGTTGTTGTTGTTGTTGTAATAACACGATTTCATGCACCATGCGCCTTTTTTCCTTAGCAGTGCCCTGCTGCCTTAAACGACTTTCAACCTGAATTTTATTATTGATATCTTTTTAGTAGTCTATAGTATTTAGTAGTAGTAGTAGTTGTTCTTATCTCTCATTCGATTTTTAGACATTTGACAGAGAACAAATTTCTGAAAGACTTTTAGGCCTATAGTGTTGTTTCAAATCGCTCACCATTTTTTTGGGCATTTCAAATGCTCTCGAATAAAACTGAGGTAGAATATATTAACAATTCTAGTATGGTTTGACTCAGCTAAGCTGGGGACAGATGAAAATGTGGGTTTAATTTGTTTCATCACTCTTCTGAATTTTGCATATCTATAGCCTACTGTAGCACTAATCCTGGCATGCTCCAATGTCAAACAGGGTATCAATTATATAATATTTTTGTTTTGTGGTTTATGGCAAGAAACCAGCTCTCTTAAACCCTTCTTATCTCTCATTCGATTTTTTAGACATTTGACAGAGAACAGATTTCTGAAAGACTTTTAGGCCTATAGTGTTGTTTCAAATGGGTCACCATTTTTCGGGGCATTTCAAATGCTCTAGAATAAAACTGAGGCAGAATATATTGACAATTCTAGTACTGTTTGACTGAGCTAAGCTGGGGACAGATGAAAATGTGGTTTTAATTTGTTTCATCACTCTTTTGAATTTTGCATATCTATAGCCTACTGTAGCACTAATCCTTGCATACTCCAATGCCAAACAGGGTATCAATTATATAATATTTTTGTGGTCTATAGAATTTGCATACAAGAAACCAGCTCTCTTAAACCCTTTCTTATCTCTCATTCGATTTTTTGACATTTGACAGAGAACAGATTTCTGAAAGACTTTGTAGGCCTATAGTGTTGTTTTAAATGGTTCACCATTTTTTGGGCATTTCAAATGCTCTAGAATAAAACTGAGGTAGAATATATTATCAATTCTAGTACGGTTTGACTCAGCTAAGCTGGGGACAGATGAAAATGTGGGTTTAATTTGTTTCATCACTCTTCTGAATTTTGCATGTCTATAGCCTACTGTAGCACACATCCTTGCATTCTCCAATGTCAAACAGGGTATCAATTATATAATAATTTTGTGGTCTATGGCAAGAAACCAGCTCTCTTAAATCTCTTCTTATCTCTCATACGATTTTTTAGACATTTGACAGAGAACAGATTTCTGAAAAACTTTGTAGGCCTATAGTGTCGTTTCAAATGGCTCACCATATTTTGTGTCACACGAATGCTCTAGAATAAAATTGAGGCAGAATATGTTGATAATTCTAGTACTGTTTGACTGAGCTAAGCTGGGGACAGAGGAAATGTGGTTTTAATTTGTTTCATCACTCTTTTGAATTTTGCATATCTATAGCCTACTGTAGCACTAATCCATACTCCAATGGTATCAATTATATAATATTTTTGTGGTCTATAGAATTTGCATACAAGAAACCAGCTCTCTTTAAAACTTTTTCTTATCTCTCATTCGATTTTTAGACATTTGACAGAGAACAGATTTCTGAAAGACTTTGTAGGCCTATAGTGTCGTTTCAAATGGGTCACCATTTTTTGTGGCATTTCAAATGCTCTAGAATAAACTGATTTAGAATATATTGATAATTCTAGTACTGTTTGACTGAGCTAAGCAGGGGACAGATGAAAATGTGGTTTTAATTTGTTTCATCACTCTTTTGAATTTTGCATATCTATAGCCTACTGTAGCACTAATCCTTGCATACTCCAATGCCAAACAGGGTATCAATTATATAATATTTTTGTGGTCTATAGAATTTGCATACAAGAAACCAGCTCTCTTTAACCCTTTCTTATCTCTCATTCGATGTTTTTGACATTTGACAGAGAACATTTTTCTGAAAAAGACTTTGTAGGCCTATAGTGTTGTTTTAAATCGTTCACCATTTTTCGGGGCATTTCAAATGCTCTCGAATAAATCTGAGGTTGAATATATTAACAATTCTAGTACGGTTTGACTCAGCTAAGCTGGGGACAGATGAAAATGTGGGTTTAATTTGTTTCATCACTCTTCTGAACTTTTCAAACTCAATTTTATTATTATTATTATTATTAGTAGTAGTAGTAGTAGTAGTAGTAGTAGTAGTAGTAGTAGTTGTTGTAATAATAGTATTAGTAGTGATAGAAAATGTGGTAGTAGTAGTGATCCGTGCTTAGGCCGCAGTGCTCTTTTTTTAAGGTGCAGTGCGCTTTTTTTAGCAGTGCTCCATGCTGTAGTAGGCGACTTTCAAACTCAACTATATTAATACTATTATTATTATTATTATTATTATTATTATTATTTTTATTATTTGTACTAGTAGTAGTAGTAGTAGTAGTAGTAGTTGTTGTTGTTGTTGTAATAATAGTATTAGTAGTGCTAGAAAATGTGGTAGTAGTAGTGTTCCGTGCCTAGGCCGCAGTGTTTTTTTAAGGCGTAGTGCACATTTTTAGCAGTGCTCCATGCTGCAGCAGGCGACTTTCAAACTCAATTATTATTAAACTTAGTATTATTATTAGTAGTAGTAGTAGTAGTAGTAGTAGTAGTAGTAGTTAGTAGTAGTAGTAGTAGTAGTAGTTGTTGTTGTTGTTGTAATAACACGATTTCATGCACCATGTTGTTTTTTTTCTTAGCAGTGCCCCTGCAATTTAAACGACTTTCAACCTGAATTTTATTATTGATATATCTTTTAGTAGTAGCAGTATTAGTAGTAGTAGTAGTTGTTCTTATCTCTCATTCGATTTTTAGACATTTGACAGAGAACAAATTTCTGAAAGACTTTGTAGGCCTATAGTGTTGTTTCAAATCGCTCACCATTTTTCTGGGCATTTCAAATGCTCTCGAATAAAACTGAGGTAGAATATATTAACAATTCTAGTATGGTTTGACTCAGCTAAGCTGGGGACAGCTGAAAATGTGGGTTTAATTTGTTTCATCACTCTTCTGAATTTTGCATGTCTATAGCCTACTAGCAGCACATCCTGGCATCTCCAATGTCAAACAGGGTATCAATTATATAATAATTTTTGTGGTCTATGGCAAGAAACCAGCTCTCTTAAATCCCTTCTTATCTCTCATACGATTTTTTAGACATTTGACAGAGAACAGATTTCTGAAAGACTTTGTAGGCCTATAGTGTTGTTTCAAATGGGTCACCATATTTTGTGGGCATTTCAAATGCTCTAGAATAAAATTGAGGCAGAATATGTTGATAATTCTAGTACTGTTTGACTGAGCTAAGCTGGGGACAGATGAAAATGTGGTTTTTATTTGTTTCATCACTCTTTTGAATTTTGCATATCTATAGCCTACTGTAGCACTAATCCTTGCATACCCAATGCCAAACAGGGTATCAATTATATAATATTTTTGTGGTCTATAGAATTTGCATACAAGAAACCAGCTCTCTTTAACCCTTTTCTTATCTCTCATTCGATTTTTTTGACATTTGACAGAGAACAGATTTCTGAAAGACTTTGTAGGCCTATAGTGTTGTTTCAAATGTTCACCATTTTTCTGGGCATTTCAAATGCTCTCGAATAAATCTGAGGTTGAATATATTATCAATTCTAGTACGGTTTGACTCAGCTAAGCTGGGGACAGATGAAAATGTGGGTTTAATTTGTTTCATCACTCTTCTGAATTTTGCATGTCTATAGCCTACTGTAGCAGACATCCTGGCATTCTCCAATGTCAAACAGGGTATCAATTATATAATAATTTTTTGTGGTCTATGGCAAGAAACCAGCTCTCTTAAATCCCTTCTTATCTCTCATACGATTTTTTAGACATTTGACAGAGAACAGATTTCTGAAAGACTTTGTAGGCCTATAGTGTCATTTCAAATGGGTCACCATATTTTGTGGCATTTCGAATGCTCTAGAATAAAATTGAGGCAGAATATGTTGATAATTCTAGTACTGTTTGACTGAGCTAAGCTGGGGACAGATGAAAATGTGGTTTTTATTTGTTTCATCACTCTTTTGAATTTTGCATATCTATAGCCTACTGTAGCACTAATCCAGGGTATCAATTATATAATATTTTTGTGGTCTATAGAATTTGCATACAAGAAGCCAGCTCTCTTAAACCCTTTCTTATCTCTCATTCGATTTTTTAGACATTTGACAGAGAACAGATTTCTGAAAGACTTTGTAGGCCTATAGTGTCGTTTCAAATGGGTCACCATTTTTTGTGGCATTTCTAATGCTCTAGAATAAAAATGATTTAGAATATGTTGATAATTCTAGTACTGTTTGACTGAGCTAAGCAGGGGACAGATGAAAATGTGGTTTTAATTTGTTTCATCACTCTTTTGAATTTTGCATATCTATAGCCTACTGTAGCACTAATCCTTGCATACTCCAATGCCAAACAGGGTATCAGTTATATAATATTTTTGTGGTCTATAGAATTTGCATACAAGAAACCAGCTCTCTTTAACCCTTTCTTATCTCTCATTCGATGTTTTTGACATTTGACAGAGAACAGATTTCTGAAAGACTTTGTAGGCCTATAGTGTTGTTTTAAATCGTTCACCAATTTCGGGGCATTTCAAATGCTCTCGAATAAATCTGAGGTTGAATATATTAACAATTCTAGTACGGTTTGACTCAGCTAAGCTGGGGACAGATGAAAATGTGGGTTTAATTTGTTTCATCACTCTTCTGAACTTTTCAAACTCAATTATTATTATTATTATTAGTAGTAGTAGTAGTAGTAGTAGTAGTAGTAGTAGTAGTAGTAGTAGTAGTAGTAGTAGTAGTAGTTGTTGTAATAATAGTATTAGTAGTGATAGAAAATGTGGTAGTAGTAGTGATCCGTGCTTAGGCCGCAGTGCTCTTTTTTTAAGGCGCAGTGCGCTTTTTTTAGCAGTGCTCCATGCTGTAGTAGGCGACTTTCAAACTCATTATTATTATTAATATTATTATTATTATTATTATTATTATTATTATTATTAGTAGTAGTAGTAGTAGTAGTAGTAGTAGTAGTAGTTGTTGTTGTTGTTGTAATAATAGTATTAGTAGTGCTAGAAAATGTAGTAGTAGTAGTGTTCGTGCCTAGGCCGCAGTGCTCTTTTTTAAGGCGTAGTGCACTTTTTTTTTAGCAGTGCTCCATGCTGCAGTAGGCGACTTTCAAACTCAATTATTATTAATATTAGTAGTAGTAGTAGTAGTAGTAGTAGTAGTAGTAGTAGTAGTAGTAGTAGTAGTAGTTGTTGTTGTTGTTGTAATAACACGATTTCATGCACCATGCGCCTTTTTTTTCTTAGCAGTGCCCCTGCTGCCTTAAACGACTTTCAACCTGAATTTTATTATTGATATTTTTTTTAGTAGTAGCAGTATTAGTAGTAGTAGTAGTAGTTGTTCTTATCTCTCATTCGATTTTTTTAGACATTTGACAGAGAACAAATTTCTGAAAGACTTTGTAGGCCTATAGTGTTGTTTCAAATCGCTCACCATTTTTGGGGCATTTCAAATGCTCTCGAATAAAACTGAGGTAGAATATATTAACAATTCTAGTACGGTTTGACTCAGCTAAGCTGGGGACAGCTGAAAATGTGGGTTTAATTTGTTTCATCACTCTTCTGAATTTTGCATATCTATAGCCTACTGCAGCACTAATCCTTGCATGCTACAATGTCAAACAGGGTATCAATTATATAATATTTTTGTGGTCTATAGATTTTGCATACAAGAAGCCAGCTCTCTTAAACCCTTTCTTATCTCTCATTCGATTTTTAGACATTTCACAGAGAACAGATTTCTGAAAGACTTCCAATAGTGTTGTTTCAAATGAATCACCATTTTTCTGGGCATTTCAAATGCTCTCGAATAAAACTGAGGTAGAATATATTGACATTTCTAGTATGGTTTGACTGAGCTAAGCTCGGGACAGATGAAAATGTGGTTTTAATTTGTTTCATCACTCTTCTGAATTTTGCATGTCTATAGCCTACTGTAGCAGACATCCTGGCATTCTCCAATGTCAAACAGGGTATCAATTATATAATAATTTTGTGGTCTATGGCAAGAAACCAGCTCTCTTAAATCCCTTCTTATCTCTCATACGATTTTTTAGACATTTGACAGAGAACAGATTTCTGAAAGACTTTGTAGGCCTATAGTGTCATTTCAAATGGGTCACCATATTTTTGTGGCATTTTTCAAATGCTCTAGAATAAAATTGAGGCAGAATATGTTGATAATTCTAGTACTGTTTGACTGAGCTAAGCTGGGGACAGATGAAAATGTGGTTTTATTTGTTTCATCACTCTTTTGAATTTTGCATATCTATAGCCTACTGTAGCTAATCCTTGCATACTCCAATGCCAAACAGGGTATCAATTATATAATATTTTTGTGGTCTATAGAATTTGCATACAAGAAGCCAGCTCTCTTAAACCCTTTCTTATCTCTCATTCGATTTTTTAGACATTTGACAGAGAACAGATTTCTGAAAGACTTTGTAGGCCTATAGTGTCGTTTCAAATGGCTCACCATTTTTCGTGGCATTTCAAATGCTCTAGAATAAAACTGATTTAGAATATATTGATAATTCTAATACTTTTTGAATGAGCTAAGCAGGGGACAGATGAAAATGTGGTTTTAATTTGTTTCATCACTCTTTTGAATTTTGCATATCTATAGCCTACTGTAGCACTAATCCTTGCATACTCCAATGCCAAACAGGGTATCAGTTATATAATATTTTTGTGGTCTATAGAATTTGCATACAAGAAACCAGCTCTCTTTAACCCTTTCTTATCTCTCATTCGATTTTTAGACATTTGACAGAGAACAGATTTCTGAAAGACTTTGTAGGCCTATAGTGTTGTTTTAAATCGTTCACCATTTTTCGGGGCATTTCAAATGCTCTCGAATAAATCTGAGGTTGAATATATTAACAATTCTAGTACGGTTTGACTCAGCTAAGCTGGGGACAGATGAAAATGTGGGTTTAATTTGTTTCATCACTCTTCTGAACTTTTCAAACTCAATTATTATTATTATTATTAGTAGTAGTAGTAGTAGTAGTAGTAGTAGTAGTAGTAGTAGTAGTAGTAGTAGTTGTTGTTGTTGTAATAATAGTATTAGTAGTGATAGAAAATGTGGTAGTAGTAGTGATCCGTGCTTAGGCCGCAGTGCTCTTTTTTTAAGGCGCAGTGCGCTTTTTTTAGCAGTGCTCCATGCTGTAGTAGGCGACTTTCAAACTCAATTATTATTAATACTATTATTATTATTATTATTATTATTATTATTATTATTTTAGTAGTAGTAGTAGTAGTAGTAGTAGTAGTAGTAGTAGTTGTTGTTGTAATAATAGTATTAGTAGTGCTAGAAAATGTAGTAGTAGTAGTGTTCCGTGCCTAGGCCGCAGTGCTCTTTTTTTAAGGCGTAGTGCACATTTTTTAGCAGTGCTCCATGCTGCAGTAGGCGACTTTCAAACTCAATTATTATTATTAGTAGTAGTAGTAGTAGTAGTAGTAGTAGTAGTAGTAGTAGTAGTAGTTGTTGTTGTTGTTGTTGTAATAACACGATTTCATGCACCATGCGCCTTTTTTCCTTAGCAGTGCCCCTGCTGCCTTAAACGACTTTCAACCTGAATTTTATTATTGATATCTTTTTAGTAGTAGCAGTATTAGTAGTAGTAGTAGTTGTTCTTATCTCTCATTCGATTTTTTAGACATTTGACAGAGAACAAATTTCTGAAAGACTTTGTAGGCCTATAGTGTTGTTTCAAATCGCTCACCATTTTTCGGGGCATTTCAAATGCTCTCGAATAAAACTGAGGTAGAATATATTAACAATTCTAGTACGGTTTGACTCAGCTAAGCTGGGGACAGCTGAAAATGTGGGTTTAATTTGTTTCATCACTCTTCTGAATTTTGCATATCTATAGCCTACTGCAGCACTAATCCTTGCATGCTACAATGTCAAACAGGGTATCAATTATATAATATTTTTGTGGTCTATAGATTTTGCATACAAGAAGCCAGCTCTCTTAAACCCTTTCTTATCTCTCATTCGATTTTTTAGACATTTCACAGAGAACAGATTTCTGAAAGACTTCCAATAGTGTTGTTTCAAATGAATCACCATTTTTCTGGGCATTTCAAATGCTCTCGAATAAAACTGAGGTAGAATATATTGGCATTTCTAGTATGGTTTGACTGAGCTAAGCTCGGGACAGATGAAAATGTGGTTTTAATTTGTTTCATCACTCTTCTGAATTTTGCATGTCTATAGCCTACTGTAGCAGACATCCTGGCATTCTCCAATGTCAAACAGGGTATCAATTATATAATAATTTTGTGGTCTATGGCAAGAAACCAGCTCTCTTAAATCCCTTCTTATCTCTCATACGATTTTTTAGACATTTGACAGAGAACAGATTTCTGAAAGACTTTGTAGGCCTATAGTGTCATTTCAAATGGG
Source organism: Metaphire vulgaris (assembly GCA_018105865.1). Lineage (NCBI taxonomy): Eukaryota > Metazoa > Annelida > Clitellata > Crassiclitellata > Megascolecidae > Metaphire > Metaphire vulgaris. The sequence goes on along the minus strand of CM030866.1, from coordinate 1,138,350 downwards.
TCACCATATTTTGTGGCATTTCGAATGCTCTAGAATAAAATTAAGGCAGAATATGTTGATAATTCTAGTACTGTTTGACTGAGCTAAGCTAAGCTGGGGACAGATGAAAATGTGGTTTTTATTTGTTTCATCACTCTTTTGAATTTTGCATATCTATAGCCTACTGTAGCGCTAATCCTTGCATACTCCAATGCCAAACAGGGTATCAATTATATAATATTTTTGTGGTCTATAGAATTTGCATACAAGAAACCAGCTCTCTTTAACCTTTTCTTATCTCTCATTCGATGTTTTTGACATTTGACAGAGAACAGATTTCTGAAAGACTTTGTAGGCCTATAGTGTTGTTTTAAATCGTTCACCATTTTTCGGGGCATTTCAAATGCTCTCGAATAAATCTGAGGTTGAATATATTATCAATTCTAGTACGGTTTGACTCAGCTAAGCTGGGGACAGATGAAAATGTGGGTTTAATTTGTTTCATCACTCTTCTGAATTTTGCATGTCTATAGCCTACTGTAGCAGACATCCTGGCATTCTCCAATGTCAAACAGGGTATCAATTATATAATAATTTTGTGGTCTATGGCAAGAAACCAGCTCTCTTAAATCCCTTCTTATCTCTCATACGATTTTTTAGACATTTGACAGAGAACAGATTTCTGAAAGACTTTGTAGGCCTATAGTGTCATTTCAAATGGGTCACCATATTTTGTGGCATTTCGAATGCTCTAGAATAAAATTGAGGCAGAATATGTTGATAATTCTAGTACTGTTTGACTGAGCTAAGCTGGGGACAGATGAAAATGTGGTTTTTATTTGTTTCATCACTCTTTTGAATTTTGCATATCTATAGCCTACTGTAGCACTAATCCAGGGTATCAATTATATAATATTTTTGTGGTCTATAGAATTTGCATACAAGAAGCCAGCTCTCTTAAACCCTTTCTTATCTCTCATTCGATTTTTTAGACATTTGACAGAGAACAGATTTCTGAAAGACTTTGTAGGCCTATAGTGTCGTTTCAAATGGGTCACCATATTTTGTGGCATTTCGAATGCTCTAGAATAAAATTGAGGCAAAATATGTTGATAATTCTAGTACTGTTTGACTGAGCTAAGCAGGGGACAGATGAAAATGTGGTTTTAATTTGTTTCATCACTCTTTTGAATTTTGCATATCTATAGCCTACTGTAGCACTAATCCTTGCATACTCCAATGCCAAACAGGGTATCAGTTATATAATATTTTTGTGGTCTATAGAATTTGCATACAAGAAACCAGCTCTCTTTAACCCTTTCTTATCTCTCATTCGATGTTTTTGACATTTGACAGAGAACAGATTTCTGAAAGACTTTGTAGGCCTATAGTGTTGTTTTAAATCGTTCACCATTTTTCGGGGCATTTCAAATGCTCTCGAATAAATCTGAGGTTGAATATATTAACAATTCTAGTACGGTTTGACTCAGCTAAGCTGGGGACAGATGAAAATGTGGGTTTAATTTGTTTCATCACTCTTCTGAACTTTTCAAACTCAATTATTATTATTATTATTATTATTAGTAGTAGTAGTAGTAGTAGTAGTAGTAGTAGTAGTAGTAGTAGTAGTTAGTTGTTGTAATAATAGTATTAGTAGTGATAGAAAATGTGGTAGTAGTAGTGATCCGTGCTTAGGCCGCAGTGCTCTTTTTTAAGGCGCAGTGCGCTTTTTTTTAGCAGTGCTCCATGCTGTAGTAGGCGACTTTCAAACTCATTATTATTTATTATTATTATTATTATTATTATTATTATTATTATTATTATTATTTGTACTAGTAGTAGTAGTAGTAGTAGTAGTAGTAGTAGTAGTTGTTGTTGTTGTTGTAATAATAGTATTAGTAGTGCTAGAAAATGTAGTAGTAGTAGTGTTCCGTGCCTAGGCCGCAGTGCTCTTTTTTAAGGCGTAGTGCACATTTTTTAGCAGTGCTCCATGCTGCAGTAGGCGACTTTCAAACTCAATTATTATTAATATTAGTAGTAGTAGTAGTAGTAGTAGTAGTAGTAGTAGTAGTAGTAGTAGTAGTAGTAGTAGTAGTAGTTGTTGTTGTTGTTGTAATAACACGATTTCATGCACCATGCGCCTTTTTTTCTTAGCAGTGCCCCTGCTGCCTTAAACGACTTTCAACCTGAATTTTATTATTGATATCTTTTTAGTAGTAGCAGTATTAGTAGTAGTAGTAGTTGTTCTTATCTCTCATTCGATTTTTTAGACATTTGACAGAGAACAAATTTCTGAAAGACTTTGTAGGCCTATAGTGTTGTTTCAAATCGCTCACCATTTTTCGGGGCATTTCAAATGCTCTCGAATAAAACTGAGGTAGAATATATTAACAATTCTAGTACGGTTTGACTCAGCTAAGCTGGGGACAGCTGAAAATGTGGGTTTAATTTGTTTCATCACTCTTCTGAATTTTGCATGTCTATAGCCTACTGTAGCAGACATCCTGGCATTCTCCAATGTCAAACAGGGTATCAATTATATAATAATTTTGTGGTCTATGGCAAGAAACCAGCTCTCTTAAATCCCTTCTTATCTCTCATACGATTTTTTAGACATTTGACAGAGAACAGATTTCTGAAAGACTTTGTAGGCCTATAGTGTCATTTCAAATGGGTCACCATATTTTGTGGCATTTCGAATGCTCTAGAATAAAATTAAGGCAGAATATGTTGATAATTCTAGTACTGTTTGACTGAGCTAAGCTGGGGACAGATGAAAATGTGGTTTTTATTTGTTTCATCACTCTTTTGAATTTTGCATATCTATAGCCTACTGTAGCACTAATCCTTGCATACTCCAATGCCAAACAGGGTATCAATTATATAATATTTTTGTGGTCTATAGAATTTGCATACAAGAAACCAGCTCTCTTTAACCCTTTCTTATCTCTCATTCGATTTTTTAGACATTTGACAGAGAACAGATTTCTGAAAGACTTTGTAGGCCTATAGTGTTGTTTTAAATCGTTCACCATTTTTCGGGGCATTTCAAATGCTCTCGAATAAATCTGAGGTTGAATATATTATCAATTCTAGTACGGTTTGACTCAGCTAAGCTGGGGACAGATGAAAATGTGGGTTTAATTTGTTTCATCACTCTTCTGAATTTTGCATGTCTATAGCCTACTGTAGCAGACATCCTGGCATTCTCCAATGTCAAACAGGGTATCAATTATATAATAATTTTGTGGTCTATGGCAAGAAACCAGCTCTCTTAAATCCCTTCTTATCTCTCATACGATTTTTTAGACATTTGACAGAGAACAGATTTCTGAAAGACTTTGTAGGCCTATAGTGTCATTTCAAATGGGTCACCATATTTTGTGGCATTTCGAATGCTCTAGAATAAAATTGAGGCAGAATATGTTGATAATTCTAGTACTGTTTGACTGAGCTAAGCTGGGGACAGATGAAAATGTGGTTTTTATTTGTTTCATCACTCTTTTGAATTTTGCATATCTATAGCCTACTGTAGCACTAATCCAGGGTATCAATTATATAATATTTTTGTGGTCTATAGAATTTGCATACAAGAAGCCAGCTCTCTTAAACCTTTTCTTATCTCTCATTCGATTTTTTAGACATTTGACAGAGAACAGATTTCTGAAAGACTTTGTAGGCCTATAGTGTCGTTTCAAATGGGTCACCATATTTTGTGGCATTTCGAATGCTCTAGAATAAAATTGAGGCAAAATATGTTGATAATTCTAGTACTGTTTGACTGAGCTAAGCAGGGGACAGATGAAAATGTGGTTTTAATTTGTTTCATCACTCTTTTGAATTTTGCATATCTATAGCCTACTGTAGCACTAATCCTTGCATACTCCAATGCCAAACAGGGTATCAGTTATATAATATTTTTGTGGTCTATAGAATTTGCATACAAGAAACCAGCTCTCTTTAACCCTTTCTTATCTCTCATTCGATGTTTTTGACATTTGACAGAGAACAGATTTCTGAAAGACTTTGTAGGCCTATAGTGTTGTTTTAAATCGTTCACCATTTTTCGGGGCATTTCAAATGCTCTCGAATAAATCTGAGGTTGAATATATTAACAATTCTAGTACGGTTTGACTCAGCTAAGCTGGGGACAGATGAAAATGTGGGTTTAATTTGTTTCATCACTCTTCTGAACTTTTCAAACTCAATTATTATTATTATTATTATTAGTAGTAGTAGTAGTAGTAGTAGTAGTAGTAGTAGTAGTAGTAGTAGTAGTAGTAGTAGTAGTTGTTGTAATAATAGTATTAGTAGTGATAGAAAATGTGGTAGTAGTAGTGATCCGTGCTTAGGCCGCAGTGCTCTTTTTTTAAGGCGCAGTGCGCTTTTTTTAGCAGTGCTCCATGCTGTAGTAGGCGACTTTCAAACTCAATTATTATTAATACTATTATTATTATTATTATTATTATTATTATTATTATTATTATTTAGTAGTAGTAGTAGTAGTAGTAGTAGTAGTAGTAGTAGTAGTTGTTGTTGTTGTTGTAATAATAGTATTAGTAGTGCTAGAAAATGTAGTAGTAGTAGTGTTCAGTGCCTAGGCCGCAGTGCTCTTTTTTTAAGGCGTAGTGCACTTTTTTTAGCAGTGCTCCATGCTGCAGTAGGCGACTTTCAAACTCATTATTATTATTAGTAGTAGTAGTAGTAGTAGTAGTAGTAGTAGTAGTAGTAGTAGTAGTAGTAGTAGTAGTAGTAGTAGTAGTAGTTGTTGTTGTTGTAATAACACGATTTCATGCACCATGCGCCTTTTTTTCTTAGCAGTGCCCCTGCTGCCTTAAACGACTTTCAACCTGAATTTTATTATTGATATCTTTTTAGTAGTAGCAGTATTAGTAGTAGTAGTAGTTGTTCTTATCTCTCATTCGATTTTTTAGACATTTGACAGAGAACAAATTTCTGAAAGACTTTGTAGGCCTATAGTGTTGTTTCAAATCGCTCACCATTTTTCGGGGCATTTCAAATGCTCTCGAATAAAACTGAGGTAGAATATATTAACAATTCTAGTACGGTTTGACTCAGCTAAGCTGGGGACAGCTGAAAATGTGGGTTTAATTTGTTTCATCGCTCTTCTGAATTTTGCATATCTATAGCCTACTGCAGCACTAATCCTTGCATGCTACAATGTCAAACAGGGTATCAATTATATAATATTTTTGTGGTCTATAGATTTTGCATACAAGAAGCCAGCTCTCTTAAACCCTTTCTTATCTCTCATTCGATTTTTTAGACATTTCACAGAGAACAGATTTCTGAAAGACTTCCAATAGTGTTGTTTCAAATGAATCACCATTTTTCTGGGCATTTCAAATGCTCTCGAATAAAACTGAGGTAGAATATATTGACATTTCTAGTATGGTGTGACTGAGCTAAGCTCGGGACAGATGAAAATGTGGTTTTAATTTGTTTCATCACTCTTCTGAATTTTGCATGTCTATAGCCTACTGTAGCAGACATCCTGGACATTCTCCAATGTCAAACAGGGTATCAATTATATAATAATTTTGTGGTCTATGGCAAGAAACCAGCTCTCTTAAATCCCTTCTTATCTCTCATACGATTTTTAGACATTTGACAGAGAACAGATTTCTGAAAGACTTTGTAGGCCTATAGTGTTTTCAAGTGTCATTTCAAATGGGTCACCATATTTTGTGGCATTTCAAATGCTCTAGAATAAAATTGAGGCAGAATATGTTGATAATTCTAGTACTGTTTGACTGAGCTAAGCTGGGGACAGATGAAAATGTGGTTTTAATTTGTTTCATCACTCTTTTGAATTTTGCATATCTATAGCCTACTGTAGCACTAATCCTTGCATACTCCAATGCCAAACAGGGTATCAATTATATAATATTTTTGTGGTCTATAGAATTTGCAAGAAACAAGAAACCAGCTCTCTTTAACCCTTTTCTTATCTCTCATTCGATTTTTTAGACATTTGACAGAGAACAGATTTCTGAAAGACTTTGTAGGCCTATAGTGTTGTTTTCAAATGGTTCACCATTTTTGTGGCATTTCAAATGCTCTAGAATAAATCTGATTTAGAATATGTTGATAATTCTAGTACTGTTTGACTGAGCTAAGCTGGGGACAGATGAAAATGTGGTTTTAATTTGTTTCATCACTCTTTGAATTTTGCATATCTATAGCCTACTGTAGCACTAATCCTTGCATTCTCCAATGTCAAACAGGGTATCAATTATATAATAATTTTGTGGTCTATAGAATTTGCATACAAGAAACCAGCTCTCTTTAACCCTTTCTTATCTCTCATTCGATTTTTTTAGACATTTGACAGAGAACAGATTTCTGAAAGACTTTGTAGGCCTATAGTGTCATTTCAAATGGGTCACCATATTTTGTGGCATTTCGAATGCTCTAGAATAAAATTGAGGCAGAATATGTTGATAATTCTAGTACTGTTTGACTGAGCTAAGCTGGGGACAGATGAAAATGTGGTTTTAATTTGTTTCATCACTCTTTTGAATTTTGCATATCTATAGCCTACTGTAGCACTAATCCTTGCATACTCCAATGCCAAACAGGGTATCAGTTATATAATATTTTTGTGGTCTATAGAATTTGCATACAAGAAACCAGCTCTCTTTTAACCCTTTCTTATCTCTCATCGATTTTTTAGACATTTGACAGAGAACAGATTTCTGAAAGACTTTGTAGGCCTATAGTGTTGTTTTAAATGGGTTCACCATTTTTTGTGGGCATTTCAAATGCTCTAGAATAAATCTGAGGTTGAATATATTAACAATTCTAGTACGGTTTGACTCAGCTAAGCTGGGGACAGATGAAAATGTGGGTTTAATTTGTTTCATCACTCTTCTGAACTTTTCAAACTCATTATTATTATTATTATTAGTAGTAGTATTAGTAGTAGTAGTAGTAGTAGTAGTAGTAGTAGTAGTAGTAGTAGTAGTTGTTGTTGTAATAATAGTATTAGTAGTGATAGAAAAATGGTAGTAGTAGTGATCCGTGCTTAGGCCGCAGTGCTCTTTTTTAAGGCGCAGTCGCGCTTTTTTTAGCAGTGCTCCATGCTGTAGTAGGCGACTTTCAAACTCAATTATTATTAATACTATTATATTATTATTATTATTATTATTATTATTATTATTTGTACTAGTAGTAGTAGTAGTAGTAGTAGTAGTAGTAGTAGTTGTTGTTGTTGTAATAATAGTATTAGTAGTGCTAGAAAATGTAGTAGTAGTAGTGTTCCGTGCCTAGGCCGCAGTGCTCTTTTTTTAAGGCGTAGTGCACATTTTTTAGCAGTGCTCCATGCTGCAGTAGGCGACTTTCAAACTCAATTATTAGTAGTAGTAGTAGTAGTAGTAGTAGTAGTAGTAGTAGTAGTAGTAGTAGTAGTAGTAGTAGTAGTAGTTGTTGTTGTTGTTGTAATAACACGATTTCATGCACCATGCGCCTTTTTTCCTTAGCAGTGCCCCTGCTGCCTTAAACGACTTTCAACCTGAATTTTATTATTGATATATTTTTTTAGTAGTAGCAGTATTAGTAGTAGTAGTAGTTGTTCTTATCTCTCATTCGATTTTTAGACATTTGACAGAGAACAAATTTCTGAAAGACTTTGTAGGCCTATAGTGTTGTTTCAAATCGCTCACCATTTTTTGGGGCATTTCAAAATGCTCTCTCGAATAAAACTGAGGTAGAATATATTAACAATTCTAGTACGGTTTGACTCAGCTAAGCTGGGGACAGATGAAAATGTGGGTTTAATTTGTTTCATCACTCTTCTGAATTTTGCATATCTATAGCCTACTGCAGCACTAATCCTTGCATGCTACAATGTCAAACAGGGTATCAATTATATAATATTTTTGTGGTCTATAGATTTTGCATACAAGAAGCCAGCTCTCTTAAACCCTTTCTTATCTCTCATTCGATTTTTAGACATTTCACAGAGAACAGATTTTGAAAGACTTCCAATAGTGTTGTTTCAAATGAATCACCATTTTTCTGGGCATTTCAAATGCTCTCGAATAAAACTGAGGTAGAATATATTGACATTTCTAGTATGGTTTGACTGAGCTAAGCTGGGGACAGATGAAAATGTGGTTTTAATTTGTTTCATCACTCTTCTGAATTTTGCATGTCTATAGCCTACTGTAGCAGACATCCTGGCATTCTCCAATGTCAAACAGGGTATCAATTATATAATAATTTTGTGGTCTATGGCAAGAAACCAGCTCTCTTAAATCCCTTCTTATCTCTCATACGATTTTTAGACATTTGACAGAGAACAGATTTCTGAAAGACTTTGTAGGCCTATAGTGTCATTTCAAATGGGTCACCATATTTTGTGGCATTTCGAATGCTCTAGAATAAAATTGAGGCAGAATATGTTGATAATTCTAGTACTGTTTGACTGAGCTAAGCTGGGGACAGATGAAAATGTGGTTTTTATTTGTTTCATCACTCTTTTGAATTTTGCATATCTATAGCCTACTGTAGCACTAATCCTTGGGTATCAATTATATAATATTTTTTATATAATAATTTTTGGTCTATATACAAGAAACCAGCTCTCTTAAACCTTTTCTTATCTCTCATTCGATTTTTAGACATTTGACAGAGAACAGATTTCTGAAAGACTTTGTAGGCCTATAGTGTCGTTTTCAAATGGGTCACCATTTTTTGTGGCATTTCAAATGCTCTAGAATAAAATTGATTTAGAATATATTGATAATTCTAGTACTGTTTGACTGAGCTAAGCTGGGGACAGATGAAAATGTGGTTTTAATTTGTTTCATCACTCTTTTGAATTTTGCATATCTATAGCCTACTGTAGCACTAATCCTTGCATACTCCAATGCCAAACAGGGTATCAGTTATATAATATTTTTGTGGTCTATAGAATTTGCATACAAGAAACCAGCTCTCTTTAACCCTTTCTTATCTCTCATTCGATTTTTTAGACATTTGACAGAGAACAGATTTCTGAAAGACTTTGTAGGCCTATAGTGTTGTTTTTAAATCGTTCACCATTTTTCGGGGCATTTCAAATGCTCTCGAATAAATCTGAGGTTGAATATATTAACAATTCTAGTACGGTTTGACTCAGCTAAGCTGGGGACAGATGAAAATGTGGGTTTAATTTGTTTCATCACTCTTCTGAACTTTTCAAACTCAATTATTATTATTATTATTAGTAGTAGTAGTAGTAGTAGTAGTAGTAGTAGTAGTAGTAGTAGTAGTAGTAGTAGTAGTAGTAGTTGTTGTTGTAATAATAGTATTAGTAGTGATAGAAAATGTGGTAGTAGTAGTGATCCGTGCTTAGGCCGCAGTGCTCTTTTTTTAAGGCGCAGTGCGCTTTTTTTAGCAGTGCTCCATGCTGTAGTAGGCGACTTTCAAACTCAATTATTATTAATATTATTATTATTATTATTATTATTATTATTATTATTATTATTTTTGTAGTAGTAGTAGTAGTAGTAGTAGTAGTAGTTGTTGTTGTTGTTGTTGTAATAATAGTATTAGTAGTGCTAGAAAATGTAGTAGTAGTAGTGTTCCGTGCCTAGGCCGCAGTGCTCTTTTTTTAAGGCGTAGTGCACTTTTTTTAGCAGTGCTCCATGCTGCAGTAGGCGACTTTCAAACTCAATTATTATTAATATTAGTAGTAGTAGTAGTAGTAGTAGTAGTAGTAGTAGTAGTAGTAGTAGTAGTAGTAGTTGTTGTTGTTGTTGTAATAACACGATTTCATGCACCATGCGCCTTTTTTCTTAGCAGTGCCCCTGCTGCCTTAAACGACTTTCAACCTGAATTTTATTATTGATATTTTTTAGTAGTAGCAGTATTAGTAGTAGTAGTAGTTGTTCTTATCTCTCATTCGATTTTTTAGACATTTGACAGAGAACAAATTTCTGAAAGACTTTGTAGGCCTATAGTGTTGTTTCAAATCGCTCACCATTTTTCGGGGCATTTCAAATGCTCTCGAATAAAACTGAGGTAGAATATATTAACAATTCTAGTACGGTTTGACTCAGCTAAGCTGGGGACAGCTGAAAATGTGGGTTTAATTTGTTTCATCACTCTTCTGAATTTTGCATATCTATAGCCTACTGCAGCACTAATCCTTGCATGCTACAATGTCAAACAGGGTATCAATTATATAATATTTTTGTGGTCTATAGATTTTGCATACAAGAAGCCAGCTCTCTTAAACCCTTTCTTATCTCTCATTCGATTTTTAGACATTTCACAGAGAACAGATTTCTGAAAGACTTCCAATAGTGTTGTTTCAAATGAATCACCATTTTTCTGGGCATTTCAAATGCTCTAGAATAAAACTGAGGTAGAATATATTGACATTTCTAGTATGGTTTGACTGAGCTAAGCTCGGGACAGATGAAAATGTGGTTTTAATTTGTTTCATCACTCTTCTGAATTTTGCATGTCTATAGCCTACTGTAGCAGACATCCTTGCATTCTCCAATGTCAAACAGGGTATCAATTATATAATAATTTTGTGGTCTATGGCAAGAAACCAGCTCTCTTAAATCCCTTCTTATCTCTCATACGATTTTTTAGACATTTGACAGAGAACAGATTTCTGAAAGACTTTGTAGGCCTATAGTGTCATTTCAAATGGGTCACCATTTTTTGTGGCATTTCAAATGCTCTAGAATAAAACTGAGGCAGAATATGTTGATAATTCTAGTACTGTTTGACTGAGCTAAGCTGGGGACAGATGAAAATGTGGTTTTTATTTGTTTCATCACTCTTTTGAATTTTGCATATCTATAGCCTACTGTAGCACTAATCCTTGCATACTCCAATGTCAAACAGGGTATCAATTATATAATAATTTTTTGTGGTCTATAGAATTTGCATACAAGAAACCAGCTCTCTTTAACCCTTTCTTATCTCTCATTCGATTTTTAGACATTTGACAGAGAACAGATTTCTGAAAGACTTTGTAGGCCTATAGTGTTGTTTCAAATGGTCACCATTTTTGTGGCATTTCAAATGCTCTAGAATAAAACTGATTTAGAATATATTGATAATTCTAGTACTGTTTGACTGAGCTAAGCTGGGGACAGAGGAAATGTGGTTTTAATTTGTTTCATCACTCTTCTGAATTTTGCATGTCTATAGCCTACTGTAGCACACATCCTTGCATTCTCCAATGTCAAACAGGGTATCAATTATATAATAATTTTGTGGTCTAATTTGCAAGAAACCAGCTCTCTTAAATCCCTTCTTATCTCTCATACGATTTTTTTAGACATTTGACAGAGAACAGATTTCTGAAAGACTTTGTAGGCCTATAGTGTCATTTCAAATGGGTCACCATATTTTTGTGGCATTTCAAATGCTCTAGAATAAAATTGAGGCAGAATATGTTGATAATTCTAGTACTGTTTGACTGAGCTAAGCTGGGGACAGAGGAAATGTGGTTTTAATTTGTTTCATCACTCTTTTGAATTTTGCATATCTATAGCCTACTGTAGCACTAATCCTTGCATACTCCAATGCCAAACAGGGTATCATTATATAATATTTTTGTGGTCTATAGAATTTGCATACAAGAAACCAGCTCTCTTAAACCCTTTCTTATCTCTCATTCGATTTTTAGACATTTGACAGAGAACAGATTTCTGAAAGACTTTGTAGGCCTATAGTGTTGTTTCAAATGGGTCACCATTTTTCGTGGCATTTCAAATGCTCTAGAATAAATCTGAGGTTGAATATATTAACAATTCTAGTACTGGTTTGACTCAGCTAAGCTGGGGACAGATGAAAATGTGGGTTTAATTTGTTTCATCACTCTTCTGAACTTTTCAAACTCAATTATTATTTATTATTATTATTAGTAGTAGTAGTAGTAGTAGTAGTAGTAGTAGTTAGTTGTTGTAATAATAGTATTAGTAGTGATAGAAAATGTGGTAGTAGTAGTGATCCGTGCTTAGGCCGCAGCAGTGCTTTTTTTAAGGCGCAGTGTTTTTTTTTTAGCAGTGCTCCATGCTGCAGATTAGGCGACGACTTTCAAACTCAATTATTATTAATATTATTATTATTATTATTATTATTATTATTATTTTTAGTAGTAGTAGTAGTAGTAGTAGTAGTAGTAGTTGTTGTTGTTGTTGTTGTTGTTGTAATAATAGTATTAGTAGTGCTAGAAAATGTAGTAGTAGTAGTGTTCTGCCTAGGCCGCAGTGCTCTTTTTTAAGGCGTAGTGCACTTTTTTTAGCAGTGCTCCATGCTGCAGCAGGCGACTTTCAAACTCATTATTATTAGTATTAGTAGTAGTAGTAGTAGTAGTAGTAGTAGTAGTAGTAGTAGTAGTAGTAGTAGTAGTAGTAGTAGTAGTAGTTGTTGTTGTTGTAATAACACGATTTCATGCACCATGCGCCTTTTTTTCTTAGCAGTGCCCCTGCTGCCTTAAACGACTTTCAACCTGAATTTTATTATTGATATCTTTTTAGTAGTAGCAGTATTAGTAGTAGTAGTAGTTGTTCTTATCTCTCATTCGATTTTTTAGACATTTGACAGAGAACAAATTTCTGAAAGACTTTGTAGGCCTATAGTGTTGTTTCAAATCGCTCACCATTTTTGGGGCATTTCAAATGCTCTCGAATAAAACTGAGGTAGAATATATTAACAATTCTAGTACGGTTTGACTCAGCTAAGCTGGGGACAGATGAAAATGTGGGTTTAATTTGTTTCATCACTCTTCTGAATTTTGCATATCTATAGCCTACTGCAGCACTAATCCTTGCATGCTACAATGTCAAACAGGGTATCAATTATATAATATTTTTGTGGTCTATAGATTTTGCATACAAGAAGCCAGCTCTCTTAAACCCTTTCTTATCTCTCATTCGATTTTTAGACATTTCACAGAGAACAGATTTCTGAAAGACTTCCAATAGTGTTGTTTCAAATGAATCACCATTTTTCTGGGCATTTCAAATGCTCTCGAATAAAACTGAGGTAGAATATATTGACATTTCTAGTATGGTGTGACTGAGCTAAGCTCGGGACAGATGAAAATGTGGTTTTAATTTGTTTCATCACTCTTCTGAATTTTGCATGTCTATAGCCTACTGTAGCAGACATCCTGGCATTCTCCAATGTCAAACAGGGTATCAATTATATAATAATTTTGTGGTCTATGGCAAGAAACCAGCTCTCTTAAATCCTTCTTCTTATCTCTCATACGATTTTTAGACATTTGACAGAGAACAGATTTCTGAAAGACTTTGTAGGCCTATAGTGTCATTTCAAATGGGTCACCATATTTTGTGGCATTTCAAATGCTCTAGAATAAAATTGAGGCAGAATATGTTGATAATTCTAGTACTGTTTGACTGAGCTAAGCTGGGACAGATGAAAATGTGGTTTTTATTTGTTTCATCACTCTTTTGAATTTTGCATATCTATAGCCTACTGTAGCACTAATCCAGGGTATCAATTATCAAATATTTTTCAATTATATAGATTTTGTGGTACAAGAATTTGCATACAAGAAACCAGCTCTCTTAAACCTTTTCTTATCTCTCATTCGATTTTTAGACATTTGACAGAGAACAGATTTCTGAAAGACTTTGTAGGCCTATAGTGTTGTTTTCAAATGGGTCACCATATTTTTGTGGCATTTCAAATGCTCTAGAATAAAATTGAGGCAAAATATGTTGATAATTCTAGTACTTTTTGACTGAGCTAAGCAGGGGACAGATGAAAATGTGGTTTTAATTTGTTTCATCACTCTTTTGAATTTTGCATATCTATAGCCTACTGTAGCACTAATCCTTGCATACTCCAATGCCAAACAGGGTATCAGTTATATAATATTTTTGTGGTCTATAGAATTTGCATACAAGAAACCAGCTCTCTTTAACCCTTTCTTATCTCTCATTCGATTTTTTAGACATTTGACAGAGAACAGATTTCTGAAAGACTTTGTAGGCCTATAGTGTTGTTTTAAATCGTTCACCATTTTTCGGGGCATTTCAAATGCTCTCGAATAAATCTGAGGTTGAATATATTAACAATTCTAGTACGGTTTGACTCAGCTAAGCTGGGGACAGATGAAAATGTGGGTTTAATTTGTTTCATCACTCTTCTGAACTTTTCAAACTCAATTATTATTATTATTATTATTAGTAGTAGTAGTAGTAGTAGTAGTAGTAGTAGTAGTAGTAGTAGTAGTAGTAGTTGTTGTTGTTGTAATAATAGTATTAGTAGTGATAGAAAATGTGGTAGTAGTAGTGATCCGTGCTTAGGCCGCAGTGCTCTTTTTTTAAGGCGCAGTGCGCTTTTTTTAGCAGTGCTCCATGCTGTAGTAGGCGACTTTCAAACTCAATTATTATTAATACTATTATTATTATTATTATTATTATTATTATTATTATTATTATTATTTGTACTAGTAGTAGTAGTAGTAGTAGTAGTAGTAGTAGTAGTTGTTGTTGTTGTAATAATAGTATTAGTAGTGCTAGAAAATGTAGTAGTAGTAGTGTTCAGTGCCTAGGCCGCAGTGCTCTTTTTAAGGCGTAGTGCACATTTTTTTAGCAGTGCTCCATGCTGCAGTAGGCGACTTTCAAACTCAATTATTATTAATATTAGTAGTAGTAGTAGTAGTAGTAGTAGTAGTAGTAGTAGTAGTAGTAGTAGTAGTAGTAGTAGTAGTAGTAGTAGTTGTTGTTGTTGTTGTAATAACACGATTTCATGCACCATGCGCCTTTTTTCCTTAGCAGTGCCCCTGCTGCCTTAAACGACTTTCAACCTGAATTTTATTATTGATATCTTTTTAGTAGTAGCAGTATTAGTAGTAGTAGTAGTTGTTCTTATCTCTCATTCGATTTTTTAGACATTTGACAGAGAACAAATTTCTGAAAGACTTTGTAGGCCTATAGTGTTGTTTCAAATCGCTCACCATTTTTTGGGGCATTTCAAATGCTCTCGAATAAAACTGAGGTAGAATATATTAACAATTCTAGTACGGTTTGACTCAGCTAAGCTGGGGACAGCTGAAAATGTGGGTTTAATTTGTTTCATCGCTCTTCTGAATTTTGCATATCTATAGCCTACTGCAGCACTAATCCTTGCATGCTACAATGTCAAACAGGGTATCAATTATATAATATTTTTGTGGTCTATAGATTTTGCATACAAGAAGCCAGCTCTCTTAAACCCTTTCTTATCTCTCATTCGATTTTTAGACATTTCACAGAGAACAGATTTTGAAAGACTTCCAATAGTGTTGTTTCAAATGAATCACCATTTTTCTGGGCATTTCAAATGCTCTCGAATAAAACTGAGGTAGAATATATTGACATTTCTAGTATGGTTTGACTGAGCTAAGCTCGGGACAGATGAAAATGTGGTTTTAATTTGTTTCATCACTCTTCTGAATTTTGCATGTCTATAGCCTACTGTAGCAGACATCCTGGCATTCTCCAATGTCAAACAGGGTATCAATTATATAATAATTTTGTGGTCTATGGCAAGAAACCAGCTCTCTTAAATCCCTTCTTATCTCTCATACGATTTTTTAGACATTTGACAGAGAACAGATTTCTGAAAGACTTTGTAGGCCTATAGTGTCATTTCAAATGGGTCACCATATTTTGTGGCATTTCGAATGCTCTAGAATAAAATTAAGGCAGAATATGTTGATAATTCTAGTACTGTTTGACTGAGCTAAGCTGGGGACAGATGAAAATGTGGTTTTTATTTGTTTCATCACTCTTTTGAATTTTGCATATCTATAGCCTACTGTAGCGCTAATCCTTGCATACTCCAATGCCAAACAGGGTATCAATTATATAATATTTTTGTGGTCTATAGAATTTGCATACAAGAAACCAGCTCTCTTTAACCCTTTCTTATCTCTCATTCGATGTTTTTGACATTTGACAGAGAACAGATTTCTGAAAGACTTTGTAGGCCTATAGTGTTGTTTTAAATCGTTCACCATTTTTCGGGGCATTTCAAATGCTCTCGAATAAATCTGAGGTTGAATATATTAACAATTCTAGTACGGTTTGACTCAGCTAAGCTGGGGACAGATGAAAATGTGGGTTTAATTTGTTTCATCACTCTTCTGAATTTTGCATGTCTATAGCCTACTGTAGCAGACATCCTGGCATTCTCCAATGTCAAACAGGGTATCAATTATATAATAATTTTGTGGTCTATGGCAAGAAACCAGCTCTCTTAAATCCCTTCTTATCTCTCATACGATTTTTTAGACATTTGACAGAGAACAGATTTCTGAAAGACTTTGTAGGCCTATAGTGTCATTTCAAATGGGTCACCATATTTTGTGGCATTTCGAATGCTCTAGAATAAAATTGAGGCAGAATATGTTGATAATTCTAGTACTGTTTGACTGAGCTAAGCTGGGGACAGATGAAAATGTGGTTTTTATTTGTTTCATCACTCTTTTGAATTTTGCATATCTATAGCCTACTGTAGCACTAATCCAGGGTATCAATTATATAATATTTTTGTGGTCTATAGAATTTGTCTATAATTTGCAAGAAACCAGCTCTCTTTAACCCTTTCTTATCTCTCATTCGATTTTTTAGACATTTGACAGAGACCAGATTTCTGAAAGACTTTGTAGGCCTATAGTGTCGTTTCAAATGGCTCACCATTTTTCGTGGCATTTCAAATGCTCTAGAATAAAACTGATTTAGAATATATTGATAATTCTAGTACTTTTTGACTGAGCTAAGCAGGGGACAGATGAAAATGTGGTTTTAATTTGTTTCATCACTCTTTTGAATTTTGCATATCTATAGCCTACTGTAGCACTAATCCTTGCATACTCCAATGCCAAACAGGGTATCAGTTATATAATATTTTTGTGGTCTATAGAATTTGCATACAAGAAACCAGCTCTCTTTAACCCTTTCTTATCTCTCATTCGATTTTTTAGACATTTGACAGAGAACAGATTTCTGAAAGACTTTGTAGGCCTATAGTGTTGTTTTAAATCGTTCACCATTTTTCGGGGCATTTCAAATGCTCTCGAATAAATCTGAGGTTGAATATATTAACAATTCTAGTACGGTTTGACTCAGCTAAGCTGGGGACAGATGAAAATGTGGGTTTAATTTGTTTCATCACTCTTCTGAACTTTTCAAACTCAATTATTATTAATATTATTATTATTATTATTATTAGTAGTAGTAGTAGTAGTAGTAGTAGTAGTAGTAGTAGTTGTTGTAATAATAGTATTAGTAGTGATAGAAAATGTGGTAGTAGTAGTGATCCGTGCTTAGGCCGCAGTGCTCTTTTTTTAAGGCGCAGTGCGCTTTTTTTAGCAGTGCTCCATGCTGTAGTAGGCGACTTTCAAACTCAATTATTATTAATACTATTATTATTATTATTATTATTATTATTATTATTTGTACTAGTAGTAGTAGTAGTAGTAGTAGTAGTAGTAGTAGTAGTAGTTGTTGTTGTTGTTGTAATAATAGTATTAGTAGTGCTAGAAAATGTAGTAGTAGTAGTGTTCCGTGCCTAGGCCGCAGTGCTCTTTTTTTAAGGCGTAGTGCTCTTTTTTTAGCAGTGCTCCATGCTGCAGTAGGCGACTTTCAAACTCAATTATTATTAATATTAGTAGTAGTAGTAGTAGTAGTAGTAGTAGTAGTAGTAGTAGTAGTAGTAGTAGTAGTAGTAGTAGTAGTAGTTGTTGTTGTTGTTGTTGTTGTAATAACACGATTTCATGCACCATGCGCCTTTTTTTCTTAGCAGTGCCCCTGCTGCCTTAAACGACTTTCAACCTGAATTTTATTATTGATATCTTTTTAGTAGTAGCAGTATTAGTAGTAGTAGTAGTTGTTCTTATCTCTCATTCGATTTTTTAGACATTTGACAGAGAACAAATTTCTGAAAGACTTTGTAGGCCTATAGTGTTGTTTCAAATCGCTCACCATTTTTCGGGGCATTTCAAATGCTCTCGAATAAAACTGAGGTAGAATATATTAACAATTCTAGTACGGTTTGACTCAGCTAAGCTGGGGACAGCTGAAAATGTGGGTTTAATTTGTTTCATCGCTCTTCTGAATTTTGCATATCTATAGCCTACTGCAGCACTAATCCTTGCATGCTACAATGTCAAACAGGGTATCAATTATATAATATTTTTGTGGTCTATAGATTTTGCATACAAGAAGCCAGCTCTCTTAAACCCTTTCTTATCTCTCATTCGATTTTTAGACATTTTCACAGAGAACGATTTCTGAAAGACTTCCAATAGTGTTGTTTCAAATGGATCACCATTTTGCTGGGCATTTCAAATGCTCTCGAATAAAACTGAGGTAGAATATATTGGCATTTCTAGTATGGTTTGACTGAGCTAAGCTCGGGACAGATGAAAATGTGGTTTTAATTTGTTTCATCACTCTTCTGAATTTTGCATGTCTATAGCCTACTGTAGCACACATCCTTGCATTCTCCAATGTCAAACAGGGTATCAATTATATAATAATTTTGTGGTCTATGGCAAGAAACCAGCTCTCTTAAATCCCTTCTTATCTCTCATACGATTTTTTAGACATTTGACAGAGAACAGATTTCTGAAAGACTTTGTAGGCCTATAGTGTCATTTCAAATTGATCACCATTTTTCGTGGCATTTCAAATGCTCTAGAATAAAACTGATTTAGAATATATTGATATTTCTAGTACTGTTTGACTGACTCTTCTGAATTTTGCATGTCTAGTGATGTGAGGTGGAAAAATTTCCCGGAAAATTTCTTAATTTTCCGGAAAATTTCGGAAAATTTCCGACGTATTTTTCCAGAAAATTTCCTAAAAATCTAAAAAGTATAAAATTTATTCAATGTAACTTTAATTGAATAGCAGAAATTATTCTGGAGGACTGATAATTATAGTGTAGTACACAACTATTTTACTGTATAACTGTTAACGAACTATCACATGAACACGGGGTGACGGGGGTGACACCGTGACGGTGCTACCGTGCTATTGTTAAGATTGAGAAACGCTGAACAGTAAACGTATTATCTCAAGTTTTAGTTGCTAGCTGCATGTTTATTTTGAAATTTTAAAAAACTAGTTGACAGTTATTTGTTATATGAAGCTATTAAGCTAATAACAGAACACTCAGAACAGTACAGCTTGATCTCGACATAATGTGCAATGTAATATCAGTATTATAGCATCATAGCATGCTTATCATATGACAGTATGACTTATCATTCACTTATGTTTCAATGTTCTTGAATTTACAATAAAACTATATGAGTCGTGACTACAGTAAAAAAATTAACAGTTGTAGTAACTTTTAAAGGCCCTACTGTCTTCAACAACGTTATGAGTTTAATATAGCATAAATTTATTTAAACAAACTACAATTTTGTATTATATAAAAATATTTCCTGGCACAAGACAGTAATATCTATTTTTCATACTGGCGGAAAATTTCTCGGAAATTTTCCGGAAAATTTCTCGGAAATTTCCCCAAGATATTTTTCCGGAAAAGCTACATCACTAAAAGTACCTTAATGCTTATCTCGGGCACAACCGCACCGGGGTTATTTCTAGGATTATCGATTGGGGGGGCGGGTGTCTATAAATTCTGGGGTCCCCTGCCAAAAAATTCTGGCAAGCAAAAAAAAGGTTATTCCATAGCTGAGATTGGGAGGAGTGTTGGGGAGGTGTCGGTCTCAAATTGGGGGAGGTGTTAGGGGGTGTAAAATTATCCCTGAACCCGACCTTATTTCGGGCATGACATGACCTTATTTCGGGCATGGCCTGACCTTATTTCGGACGTGACCTTTACGCAGTCTGTCTGTTTGCTTTGTTGTCTCGAGGTCTGCACTGGCAGAAGCGAAGAAGCAGAATCACGACCTACTCGAGAGAATTCAGTCTCTCCAGAACGACTTCTCTGACAAAGAAGTGCGCTGTGCTCAGTTGGAGGCACAGGTCAAACAGTCGCACAATGTAAGTTCTACGCTCCCATTCTTCTTACTCATCTCTGAGATTGACCCTGCCCAACTGACCACTAAACTTCGGCTATGGCTATTTCAGCGGTAGATCAAGCGCCTGGGAATAAGCAGCTACTACGGTGCCTGCTTCAGTGTTCAATCTAGACTCCTGGGCTCCGGGGGGGGGGGGCAACTGACAAGGCTGGGAGGGAAGTCAGCTAGGGTGCTGCTGTTAGTTGATGTAGTATGCCAAAATTTCCAGGGTGAATTTGAAATTTCTGGGGAGAAAGGGAAATTCCCCCTCTCCTTCGGAAACGGCCTAGATTAAACCCCGGCCTGCTTTCGAAAGCCCTATAGAAATTCACAAGGTCCTACTTACTTGCTTACACGGATTTGCTGGATTTCCATCTCTTGTACATCAAAAGTGCTTTCCATTCAAACATTTGCCTATGCTATTCTCTATTGCTTAAATTATACAATTTCAGCTATGGAGAATAGGATTGGTCTGAATGTCTGTATGGCATTCACATTTTATGTACAATTGATGGCGACATAATTAAATTCTTACAAAAACATGTTCACCATCTCTTGTTTATAAGGAGAATTCAAGTCATTCATGCCATTCAAGCAACTTCCAATATCATTGTGTAGCTAGAATAGTCTATGGCTGTTGAATTACATCCAAGGTCATCGTTCAGAGGCAAGAAGCAGAACAAGAACTCAACGAAAGGCTTAAGAAACTGCAAGAGGAGCGCCAGCATCTGCAGGAGACCCTGTCTCTGCTGCAACGCAACATGGCCAGCCTCGAATCGCAGAAGGAAAACGTGGAAAAGTCGGCCGTACGTCTCGAAAAGGACAAGAACGCTCTCATGAAAACACTTGATAAGGTGACAAGTTGATTATGTAATAAAGTCCGTTCTTTCGGAACGGTGTCAAACAGGGTTTCAATTTTATAATATTTTGTGGTCTATTAAACCTGTGATACAAGAAACCAGCTATCTTAAGACCCTTCTTATCTCTCGATCGACTATTTAGGCATATGACATAGAATGGATTTCTGAAAGACTTTGCATAATGTCGACTCAAATGGCTCACCATTTTTCGGGGCATTTCGAATGCTCTAGAATGAAATTGAGGCATAATATATTGACAATTCTAGTACGGTTTGACTCGGCTAAGCTGGGGACACACGAAAATGTGGTTATAATTCGTTTCATCACTCTTCTGAATTTTGCATATCAGCCTACTGTAGCACTAATCCTTGCATTGTCAAATGTCAAACAGGGTATCAATTATATAATATTGTTGTGGTCTATAGAACTTGTCATACAAGAAACCAGCTCTCTTAAAGCCCTTCTTGTCTCTCGTTCGATTTTTTAGACATTTGACAGAGAACAGATTTCTGAAAGACTTTGTAGGCCTATAGTGTCGTTTTAAATGGATCACCATTTTTCGGGGCATTTCGAATGCTCTAGAATAAAATTGAGGCAGAATATATTGACAATTCTAGTACGGTTTGACTCAGCTAAGCTGGGGACACACGAAAATGTGGTTTTAATTTGTTTCATCACTCTTCTAAATTTTGCATATCTATAGCCTACTGTAGCAATAGTATTACTAAGGCATATGTGTGGATGACCCCTCTGTTAGAGTCTGTTGCATTTCATCAGAATATCGGGGTTGAAGATACTGCTTGCCTATATGCCTATAGACCTCACCGCCGCAGTGCATGGATAGATCTCCGCAGTGCGGAAATGGCTATCCGCAGTGCGGGGATGGCTATGGCGCAGTTTATTTGATAAGTTGGCACGTTGATTATGATTTGCTCACAAAGTCAAGTAGCCTTCTTCAAATTGTGATCTGTTTTAGGACTTAGATGATAAGGTACTGTAGAGCATGAGAATGTGAAAAATGAAGGGCAGGAGAGGGAGAGAGAGACAGAGACAGACAGAGAGAGAGACAGACAGAGAGACAGAGAGAAATAAAAACAGTTGAATTGTTCATATCTGTGAGGGATTGAAATTTCTTAAAGACAACAAACTTTCCCCGGTCCACAGTAAATCAAAACTTTGTGTTAGTTTATTATTAATATTATGAATATATTATTACTATTGCTATTATTATTATTATTATTATTACTACTACTACTACTACTACTACTACTACTACTACTAATACTAATACTATCTTACACATTTTGAAGTTATTAAATTATTTGACACTTTAAATGTCTGATTGTTTAATAGGTTGAACGTGAAAGACTCCAGAAGGACGAGATATTTACTAAATCTTCTACAGAACGGTCCACTTTGGATTCTGCATTGCAGCGTCTGGACGAGGACAACGCACTGCTCCAACGACAGCTTCAAGCCCTGCAGGAACAACTGGTGCAGGCCGAACAGGCTCACTCTCAGAGGTACGTCAAGTCCAACTTAGGAAATGACGACTACCAGTATTTAGTTTGCTTCAGTTAATTTTCATTTATGATCAGTCAGTGTTTTATTCAGGCCTGTTAGGGGAGATTCCCCCCAAAACCTCAAGATCCCCCCCCCCAATTTTTTTCCTGGCAGTGACAAAAATGTTTGCATTGGACTGAGTCTCTTCCCTTCCAGCCAAGTCAATTTGCCCCCCAAGGCCTGGGGGGTCTAGATAAAACACTGTGAACAGTAGTGTGCAGAGGGTGGGGTGGTGACTCGACCAGACGGGGGCGCCAAAATTGACCCGGCATGACCTTTTTTCGTTTTTGCTCATCGAATATTTTTTATCGACACTGCCCCGGGCGTACACCACTCTCTTCACGCCACTGTTTATGATTTTGGTTATCTTGTGATTTTTTTATTTAATAATTTGTTGTTTTTAATCAATCAGTAAACTGTGAGTAGAAGTACTACAGTTGTAACATGCTCATTCCTTATAGTTATTACGGTATCTCGATATAGTATCATCATCAGTAAATCCAATCCGGTCGTGGACTTCTATAGCGCCACTTTGTTTTGTTATCGGGTGACATTAACGCCCATTGTAGGTTGATTGACTCGACGGCACGTTACCGCAAGGAGTCAGAGTTGGAAACGGAGCGGCTCCGTTCCTCTCACGAGGCGGCGGAACACCTGCTGGAGAGCCGTGAACGCGCTCACAGGCATCGCATTAGGGGCCTCGAAGAACAGGTTTGTTTTGCCAATTCAAGTACGCTCTTCAGGAACAAAGACGGTAGCTTTTGTACCATGGGAGCCCCCCCAAACATTAGGGCAAGAGGAAGTGGCGGCTCCAGGAGTGGGGGCCATTGGGGTGGCAACTTCAATAGGGGGCATGGGTCCCCCGGACCTCTCTGTGGAGCCTCCACTGGCAAGAGGGGGTCACTTGTCCCCCCTGGAAAATGCAAACACCAATATTTCACATTGAAAATTGAAAACCTTGCTAAAACATTAACCGTGACCTTTGTGTCAAAATGTGTTTTGCCCCCTTCCTGGAAAACTTTAAGTGGCATGACCGCAACCATTGTGCTTTGCCCCGCCTGAAAAATGTTTTTAGGCGCCCATGTTTTGTACCCAACATAGAGGGTGTGATTTAGAATTCATTTGTGACTTTCGATTTGAGGATGTCGTTTTCGTTGTGGGTTTAGGCAGCTTCTGTGTACAGACAGTCCTGCCTATTGTCATTTATTTTTCATGTACTGGTTCTCTCAGTTTTGTGTTGTCAATTAATTATTACCAAGAAGTATATGTATTTAACGTGTAACGTGCATGGAATATGAATGTTTGAAATATATGACTGGTAAGATCGAAAACTTGTATGCCTACTTCAATCTTATTACTAGAACATGATCGTGGTATGCTATATAGGGGGATGCAATGGAGTAGTGGTGAGATTCTTGTCATGCATACAGAAGGTAGTGGATTTGAATCTGACCCTAGCCACTGCATAGGTATCTAGGACTGGTTGTTCACCCCACTTGTCTATAATATAACAAGGTTTAAAGTGGTTCAGTAGGGTCTGCCCTGTGTGAGAACCACTGTTGTTCCAGTCCAATCAGGGTTATTTCTAGGATTATCAATTGGAGGGGGAGTCGGTATATTTTGGGGTCCCTGCCGAAAAAGTCTGACAAGCAAAAAAAAGGTCATCCCAGGCTCACATTGGAGGGGTGTCGGTCTCAGATTGGGGTTGGGGTGTTGCGGGGGGTGTAAAAATATCTGTACTATACGCTGGCTATGAGTATACTTCAGTTAGTCAGTTTTTCAAGCTTGTTTTTAAATTTTGATTTGCTTTTCGAGGTGGCAACGTTGAAAGACCAGCTGGCTGTCGAGATACGCAAACGCCAGCAGTACATCTCCCACAGCGTCAGGGCCAACGAAGAGATTCAGCAGATACGTGACGATTTTCCGAAGAAAGCCGTTCACAATCCGAAACTCGAGTCATTGCTCGTCGAGCACGAGTCGAAGAAGCTGGACGAGATGATCGGCCTTTGCTCTCCTACCCTGTTGCAGCACAGGGGTCGGTCGACTACTCGGGCTTTTTCCCCCTCGTCCCGGGTGGGGCGCATCTCCACCATGGCGCGCTCCGGGTCGCTGCACCATACTCCGGTGCCACTGAGGTCATCCGTGGGGAAATGAGTCGTATGTTTTGATCTTGAATTGCAACAGATTGCGTGATTGCTTTAGAAATTAATTGCAGTACGGGGCTGTCCATTAATTACGTCGACAATTTGTTGACGTAATTAATGGACAGCCCCCGTTCTGATTGGTAGACTTGAGGCAAAACTTTTACATTTGTGAACAAATACGATTGTGCGAATATGCACTTATTTAATAGACGAGAGTATTTGTGGTTGTTTGATGAGGTTACATCAGGTTTCATGATGCCCATGATATTCTTATATCTAGAATACGTATCTTAATTCTTGGACTTGTTTGCTATTACAAGGTTTTGGAGTTTAAATTCTATATTATATGTGAACTAACCATTTATTAACCTTTTTTCATGCTTGATAGCCTTATGATATATTTTTTAATGTAATAACTACCGGTATATACTGTATATTTATTTATTTATTCAGAAGAGTGAGTAGATAGCATGTTAGGTAGTTTCCAAAGCAACACTGATGTCACTTGTGATACTGAATGGCTTTCAAATAACTAATTAGTTTGCATAACTTTTTGCCTTTCTTTGTTGTTACTGCATGCCTTGTGAGGTTATAAGACATTCAGAAATCAGTTAATGTAGCAGTGAATTTGGTTGCTTTAACTAATATATATCTCTATCTGCTTTTAATGATTATGGAAGTATTATGACATTTAATTCATCGATGAATCAAACTAACCTCAATTTTACTTTCGTTGAACCGTATTTTCTAATTGTATTTAAACAGAGAATTGTAGAGAATAAAGCACTTGAATTGTACGTGGACTTTTATTCTGTGAAATCGATTTAAGCAGGTTACATGAAATATGATAAAGATGTTCAAGACATTTCCTAATCAAAGACATATTAACAACATGGGGAAATTTATCACAGAGTGTATTGTCAGAAACTAACTTTAACATATCTGTTCAGATTGCTACTTTGCTGAGACCGTAAAACTGTCCGTTGTAGAATGTGAACTACTTCTTTCGACTGGCGGGTTCCTTTTTGGCGGGTTCCTTTTTGGGGAGTTCTTCAACGCTAGCCTGAAAGTAACATTGATTTCCATGCCACATATAATGGGACACACAGTACAGGGTGGCGGAAAAAAACCGGACTAGCCACATTTAGGTTTGCATTTAATATAGCCCGGGTTTTTTGCACCACCCTGTATAGTGCATTTCACATTAATGTACATATATTTAATTTATGGGCCAAATAATTAAGTCTTATAAGAACAACTTGTTATTTTAAAGACAAATAATGCCTACAGTAAAACCAGAATATTTTACTGAAAAATATTCATTAGCAAAATGTACTAAAGTGATTAAAGTTGTGAACAGTGTTCTTGACATATATAATTATCATGTACAGTAACTAATACTCTATAAAAAAAATCGGTGGAATCATATTAACTCTTTCAGGCCGGATGTCGACTTTTATTGAAATCTAAACCATAGCATTGAAATAATTCTGCCACAAAAGAGTTAATGTAACCTGATTTTATAATTTAGTAATTTTTTTACTTAGTAAAGTTTTGTTAGCAATTTAGAATACTGACTAAGTCAGACTAAGTCAGAATACTGACTAATTTAGAATACTGATCTTTGCCCGGCCGACAACCCACCTTGCCTCTATAGCTATTTCAAGAAAGACTAAGCGTACAAGAACAAGTAGCTACTACTGTACTATTTTCCAAAGCGCTATATGAATTTACGAGATTTTGCTTACTTACTTAGAAGATTCAATTCAGAGTGAAGCATAAAGGGTGACAGATATCTACATACTTGTTGAATTTGCTGCTGTCTTCCTGCCTCTTCGGCCGCAATTTGATCGTAGCACTTTTTCAGGATTTCCACCAGCTCGTCGTCGTAAACCATTTTGTTCGCCGACTTTACGGTCGGATGACTCTGAGTCACCTGGAACAGTTGACCTCTGAACCTCTCGAGCTGAAAAAGAAAGCATCTCAGCTGAGAAAGTTTACTGCTGCTTAAATTTAATTCTATTCTGTTCGAGTAAATCATATCGACTGAATTTGCAAAAGAATGCTTGCCACCAGGAATTCCACCCCCCTTGTTCCTCCCCCCAACAAATGCCATGTTGGTAGTCCCTATGGTTAAGTGTTGTGTAGAGGCTGAATAAGTTGCAATAGAGTTTACATAGTGATCAAATATTTTAAGGTTTGTGAATGTTTGGTCAAACCAGTTTTTTTATCCAGACCCCAAACCTTTGGTGGGGTGGTCAAAGTGACTTGGCTGGAGGGGAAGAGACACAGTTTGATGCAAAAATTTGTGTAAGTGCTGGGATTTGGGGGTATTTTTGTGGTGTAGGGGATTTTCCCCTATCAGGCAATAAAATAAAATTATACAATAAAACAATAAAAAAGTAAACAATAAAACCAAATTTTCTACCAATAAGTATGGGTTGTTCTCAAAAGCGAGGAGGGCTCCAAAATTTAGTTTTAGCTTCTAAATGCAGTGGCGGTAAACAAATAGGAGTGTAAGCGGTCCAACTTCACTGTCTTTTGAAAATCAAATAATTATTGCTTTTGTGGACTCCGGATCTGCTGTGAAAAACCCTGCCATGTTGAAAGGTTTAACACAGCTAACTAATGGCTATGTTTACTTTTGCCTCCATTGCACAACATAAAATACAATATTATATCCAGTGATTTTCAAAATAAGACAGAGAAACTTGAGCTACTGGTTTATTTCTGTCTTGCATAGAAACATTATAAAAATCAACAGCAAAAGCAACTAACGCGTCTGGTCAGCTGTTCTATTTCGACTCGAGAAACTTGGTCGAGGCGTTCAAGTTCTCGAATCTTTGCCAAACTTGATCCGTTTTCCAGCATTAGTTTTCGAGCAGTCTGCAATTTTGTGAACAAATTTGAACACAAATTTAGATCATTCATCAGAATCGTCTCTAACCCAAAACCTGCATTAATGCTTGAACGATTACATTATTACTTTATTACATTGTTACATTATTGCTTTCATTGCTTGCTGCTTGCTATGTTATTATAAATTTCAAAAATTATGCTGTTTTTTGGTATTTTGGAAATTAATTATGAGGAGAAGGTGGTGGTGGTGTGGGTGTGGTGGTGTTGGTGATAACATCAGCAAGTTGACAATAACCTTTTTAGAATGGTTATGCTAATAATCATCTTTACAATAATGACAATGGCCATGACAACATGGAAATGAAAATATTGACGTTAATATTCTGGACTTACTGTTTTCTCGGTTTCTGCGGTCTTTTTACACTCCTGGACTTCACTTTTCAGGGAATTTACCTCCGCCTTTAGCTCAGTCTGTTTAGTTTTTGCAAAGTTCAGCCTCTAACAAAAAAAATAACAACAAGAGATAAACTATGGAAACAAAGCAGTTATTTTAGCAGTTACATATCAATAGTGGTGTCAGAGCACCAATGCCAAGTCGATCCACGGGCAGAGGCGTAGCGATGGGGAGGTATATCGGTATATATATATATATATATATATATATATATATATATATATATATATATATATATATATACCCCCAAAATCAGGCTACCTTAAAATTTCCAATGTGTTTTTAAGATTTTCAAAGCTTTTAAAGATTTATACCCCCAAATCACATTATACCCCCACCCCAAATCAAATTCCTGGCTACGCCCTGGGGCCACCGTCCCACCAGCCCCCCTGCACACTTTTGTTTCTACTTAAAGCAAAACATTCCCTTGTAAGTTAACATTAACTAAGATAAATGCTAGATAAATATTTTCCAATCATGTCCATGCTACAAGAACAACAAGGCTTCTCTAGATTCTCACTTACATGCTGCAGTAACGCGATCTCCTTTTCCTGTTTGGCCAGCAAGCAAGTAAGATTCTCATCTTGACAGAGCGCATCTAACTGCAGGCAAAACAGACATTCAAAAGTAAATGCAATGTAAATTTTTATGTTAAAAAAAAACAGAAAACTGTGAATGTATTTCACAGTAATAGCTCTGCTTGGCTGGCAATAATCTGTTTCCTGTCTAGCACAAATGTGCCAATGGTAGACTATAGTTGCATAGGAACTTGCCAGGGCCCCCCTCCTATTAAGGGCAAATTAACTTTTTGGGGCCCTGAAACCGCATACACATGTCCGTTGTAGTACGAGTAACGTGGCATAAAAATCTGTCAAATGAAATACGGCAAAACTGGACCACAGAATAACAACTAATCACCTTTAAAAAATGTTGCAACCCCAAAGGGCCCCCCAAGGTCAGAAAATTTCCAGGGCCCCATTATTATGTAGTCCAGTGCAGTCTATAGTTTCATCTGTACATATTTAATAGAGGCACTTGAAGTTATGTATTCTTACTGTCTTTTTCATTGAAGCGATGCAGGCTGCTTGGTCAGTTACGTATTGTCTCAGGCAGTCTCCTTCTCGAGCCAATCTCTTAATTGTTTCATCCTGTTACAAAATACAAGTTACGTACTACATAATACAACTAGGTACTCAAACTGAAAGCTATTCCAATTATGTACAACTGGTATGATCCCTTATGGATGTACTGGGCATATACTGGGCCTGGTTGACCAACAGTACCATGCCTATAGCTATTTCAAGAGAGATTGAGCACATAAGAGTAACAGCTACTACGGTACTGCTTTCAAAAGTGCTACATAAATCCACAAGAATTTACTTGTTTATGATTAGAAATATTCTTACGTAGTCGCATGTCCACCAGTTAAAATGGCCCACATCAACCATTGATGTAGGTCTATTTATAGCATTATGACGGTCCATGGAACCCATTCCCATTCAAGACAATCTCTCTCTATCCCCTCCCTCATCTCTCTGTCTACCTCTCCACGAGCATCCATATTCAAGTGAGAGAGGATTGCAATTAACCAGGTTACTGAATAGAGATTCAGTATTTGATTCTATTGATGTATCTTACATATGGGTACGTCTTATCCATAATTTTGTTTACATAAATCATCAAAGCCTATGTCCTATAATTGGCCGCAACTAATACACGCGGAAATACGGTACTTCTCAAATACCTTGTCTACGGCTATTTCAAGAGAGACACTTAAGAATGAGCAGCTACTGTGGTACTATTTTTGAAAGCGCTATATAAATCTGCAAGATTCTACTATACTTGCCTTGATAAGCAAGTTCTTCTTCAGAATGGCCAGAAGCAATGTGGCAGCACACAGATCCTCTGCAGGGATCGTGGGCTCAGATCGAGCGACGCAGTCACGTTCATGCGTCGAAGCATGAACATCCGTTCCAAGATCTTCTGCCTTTACATTTGAAGAGTTGGAAGCCATTCCTTCCAGGAGCTGACTTGGAGTCAGTAGCAGAACAGCTGAAGACGTCATTTCTTTTAGGGGATCCTCAGCTTCTGCTGACATTTGCTTTACAACAAATTTGAACACAGTGTAAGAAAGCACATTCAATCCCCTAAAAAAATGACATAATTTCTTTTAGGGGATTCTCAGCCTCTGCTAATTTCAGCTCTACAACAAATATAAACACCGCCGTGTACAAAAGTATGTTTACCGAGCTGTAAGCTGCTCGGAAAAAACTAATTAACTTTGCTTTTCTGTTGGCAAATTCCTTGCTTAGTAGTTTCTGGTATTTTTACTCAAAACGCATTAAAATATAATTAAAATAGGTCTAGGGAGAGTGAATTTACTTCAACGACATCCGGCTGTTCGTCGACCATCTCTTGCGAAACTTTCTCGGTAAGCTGAAGTGGAGAGATGACGCTCTCACAATTCTCCAGGTCGTCGTGAGTCACGATGTCTCTCGACCCGACCTCAAACTGACGAAGCTTCATCTGCAGATAGGCGACCTCGTTCTTCAGTTGGTCGATGAAATCGTCCTTGAACATGCTCTCGCTCTCGAAGACCGTCAGCCGTTTAACTTCCTCTTTCAAACACGTTACGGCGAGCTTCTGTCTCGAAACATAAATCAAACAAATTTCAATTCACTTGGGCGAAACAAGCAATTGCAAAATCAAAAATCTGCAATGATTTCTGAAATTCCAACAGAAAACAGATGAAGGGGCAAACATTTTCACAAATCACATCGACTATATTTCAAGATTTCAAGCCTCAAAAATGAACTCCTGGGTCTGCCCCTGGGGTGTCCTCTAGTGGGGTTATAAAACTGTACAGTGAAAGTGGTTCAAAACCCCACCTTTTAAAAAAAATGAATGTACATAATATATTATTTCTTGGACCCTCCCTTAGGAATGCTTTGAACCCAGCCGTTCGGGCCTCACTTCTTACTCCCTCTCTCTGTTCAATGCAAAAGCTCACTTTATCATGCGACTCCAATGTCATGAGTGCCTCTGAGTAGAAATATAAAAGGCACTATACAAATGCTACATTACATTTTACTGACCATATTTTCTGGAGTCTCATCTGCTTTGTTCAAAATGTCGTCACATTCCCCGGTACGACGTGGACCGATTATCCAACGTGACGCGTCTACAAGAAGACCATAAACCATTTTCTCAATGCACTTGATATAATTTATTTGAAGTTGCTTACACACAATATGAAGAAGAAAATCATAATAATATTTTGACTTCTAAAGGAAGCATTCAAAGTCGATTCTGAACCCAATTGGTCTTCCATATTTTTAGGATCATCGTAGTGTCAAAATTGAGTAAAATTTTTCAAATAAATTTTTAAAAGGTTTTCATATTTCAGTATGTAGCTTCATTTTGAAAGGAATACAACGATCTTAAATACATCTAGCTCAAAATAGGATGAAATCACAAGAATACCATCTGGATCAACATTTTCCATGCTGGCCTTCGTTTCTTCCTCTTCTTCTTCTCCAGGTCGACGTTGCTTAACTGTCATGGATCTCAGTTGTGGTAGACCATCGACGAAAATTACCTGAGGTGGTTTCGGGTGGGTGGCCAAATAATTTGGTCGCATTTCAAGAGGAAGACACTGGGATACCTAAAAGTACCACAACATTTCTGTTGACAGTCTTCATCATAATGAAACCTGCACATTTTGGAACACGTAACTAATTTTTATGAATGCTAACATAGACGATACCACTAAAGTCGGTTTATGACCAGCTACTGCACTTTTTTGAACGCTTAAATGCAACCCTCACCTTCTTGTGAATGTCACAAATGAATTGAAAGACGGAGCCTAGATGTCCGAACTTCACAAAGTCGCCGTTTGAAAGCGGCACGGCTGCGTCCTTGATGTGGACGTCGTTGACAAAGGTTCCGTGAGTAGAATTCCAATCCTGCAGTACAAACTCTTCTTGTTTCACGTCAAATTCGATCACCGCATGTCGGGGGTCAATATCCAAAGTCTGAAAATCAGGAAAAACACGGCAGTTTCTAGATGGCAACCACCACTTGACTATCCGATAAACTTTGTGAACAGTTCAACCTATCCACAAATCGAAATCATAGATAAGTTGCAATCAGCATAGGCGTGACAAAGATCACATCGACCAATTGTCCAGTTGAATAGCCCCTTTGAAAATGTCGAATTTATTTCAGTAGGACAGACATCATGAATGCTCTATGCCCCGTTAACTGTAAATTGTGCAATTAACTAGTTTTCTACATGTCATACAATACTGTATACCGGGGTAATGTTTGGAATTTGTCTGAAGGTAATAGTTATTAACTTATTGTTTTTAAATATGATGTACAGTTCACCAGGGACTGCTATTAACAATGTACACACAGAAATAGCCCCCTTGTGACAAAAACACCCTCTAGCAAAACATCGTGCCGGGGGTTTCAGCACTAGACTGGACTTTGAATGATTTAGCGGGACTTGCCTGTCCTTAACTGTACTGTCAGATCTTCCAACGAACAGAACACTTTCAGATCAAGACTCAAAACTCATCTCTTTCAGATTTCATTTCCTCCACATAGCCTGCCTTGTTATCTCCCACTAACTGATAGCTGGATTGACCTGGTCTTTGTGGTTGTGAATTTGAAGTAGGCCTACCATCGATCAGTGGCGGCTCCAGGATTTGGCAAGTGGGGGCGGGGGCGTTGGCAACTTCTAAACATGGGGGCAACCATTTGTTGTTTAATGTAAGTAGCATTAAGTATAGGGTCCCAACAGGGGGCCACTGGGGGGTCAGGCACTCAATAGGGGCACGGGCCCCCTGCCCCCCCCCCCCGGTGGAGCCGCCACTGCCATCGATTGACACGCCTTAGGTATTGGAAATGTAACGTAGAAGAGCAAAGTTTTTACTATTTATCATTATTGAATAGAGTGCATATGTATATATATACATATTATGTGTGTATATAATACGGATATATATATATATATATATATATATATATATATATATAATTTCTTAACCTGAATAATCAAGTGGCAGTCCTCACGCCCGACAGTCGTGTACGGCCCCAGCATGAAAATTCCGTCAGCGCTCTTCAGGAAAGCTCTCATCACAACGGCTTATTCACAAGAAAAGTGTCTTAAATTAATTAATGTTCATTTTCAGTTAACTTAATTCGATTACATTTACTAATTTCAAGGGACAGTAAAGGTTCATTTAACGAGTGACATCATTGAACACAATAATACATCACTACCAATTGCCGCTGGGTTTCTAAAAAAATTTATAAAATTTGGTGCTGAATAAGAGCTTTCTGTCCCGGGCTCCTGGCCATCCAGCGAAGGGGATTAGTGCTGCTGCATTTTAATTTTTTAAAGCTATATAGTTGTCAGCGTTCTATCTGTCGAAAAGCAGTGATGGTCTGAACAAGGATTGGAACGTGGAACTAAGTTAGAAGTAATTTGAAACCCACGAATCTCAGAGTTTAGTCGAGTGCTCTTGTATAAGTCCAATAATAATAATAATAATAATAATAATAATAATAATAATAATAATAATAATAATAATAATAATAATAATAATAATAATAATAATGTGATTTTAAGTGGTTTAGGAGGCTAAGTAAGCCTGTGTGAAAACCACTGTAATCACTAGTCCAACAGGAAGGAAGTAGTCGGCGAATGTTTGTTTACGGAATTTTCTGCGTTGATTAAAAGCGTTTTTATTGACAATTTGATTAGACAATTTTATTAGATGATAACGACTTAGTCCGATAGTTCTCTTTATGGAGACGTTTTACTGAAGTTAATTAAGCACTAAAACATTTGATAATCGCACATATTACATATTGGTGTAGTTGCTTTTTCGCATACGGTCCTTCCCCTCCCCGCTTGGTCCCTTTCATCACGACTCGTTGTGTCCTACTTTAGTATTAAGTTCTGTTGGAAAT
Source organism: Metaphire vulgaris (assembly GCA_018105865.1). Taxonomy (NCBI): domain Eukaryota; kingdom Metazoa; phylum Annelida; class Clitellata; order Crassiclitellata; family Megascolecidae; genus Metaphire; species Metaphire vulgaris. The sequence goes on along the minus strand of CM030866.1, from coordinate 1,104,483 downwards.
CTTCATTTTCGTTGGTTGAGACGGCGAATCGGTCGTTATCATGTCTGGTCTTCAGAATAACGTGCCGAAAATTAGTGATTCAAGCCGGTGAGTTTAATTTCCGACGATTATTAGGCTGTTAGACGTGATTTTGTTTTAATGGTTGCACTTATGCACTTTTATAGCACCATTTATTATACCCTTAGGTATCAATCGACGGTATTCCAAGTCCTAACAGTAGAGAATCAAATCAATCCAGATATTAAAATTTAGAATTCTATTGCTTGAGCCATGATTAAACCTGGTTAGCACTATCATATTAAACGTGTTCTTCAAAAGTTGCACTGGCTGTCGGTAGAACAGAGAATTGTATTCAAGACTAGTCTCGTTGTTTATCAAATACTGCAGTCTGGCCAGCCTCAATATTTGAAGCCTTTGTGAAATCACCTGAAATATTATTGTGTGACCAGATTTCACAATTAATTGTTAAATGTGCATAGAACCCAATAAAATTGGTAAGTGATTTTTGTCTGTTTCTGGTCCAAAACTCTGTAACTTTCTTCCCATCCCTGGGTGTCAGACAATAAATGGAGTATTTTCAGATCTTGACTTAAAACGCATCTCTTCCGATTAGCATTTCCAACATAGCTGTGTCTTGCAGTTTCTCACTCTGCTGATCTCTGGAATGGCCTGGTCTTTCACGGATGGACTTGCAGTACAATTGGTTGATACTCTTGAGTATTAGAGTACTCAACAGGCATTTGCTGGTTTTTTGCTTAATATTATTCAGAAGTATTTTCTTTTGATTGCCCGAAAGTTCGGAAACTTTGTTTCCTATCTGTTTGATGTGTCATTTCGCTGCTTGATTTTAAATCTGGGCTAAAAGTTCTTCATTTCAGTTCAGGGCTGCAAGAGAAATTCTGGGCTCCTGTACAGAGTACCCGCGGTGATCCTAGAAGTTCAAAACCTGGTGACGACCTTTTTTTGCTTGTCATTGTCAGCAAGCAATGCCTTCAAAGGGCCCCATCTAACCCTCACCTAACGTGCCCGGGGCCCCCTACAGATCACCGGGCCCCTGTGCATTTGCCCTCTGTCTTGGCAGGCCTGTTTATAGTAAAAATTTTAAAATGTTTATGGTGATGATGACATACATTTGATTTGGTAAATTCTCTTCCAGATGGTTCCATCCCCACATAACTGGAAAGGAAGCGGAGAAGCTACTGCAAGCCAAAGGCTATGATGGCAGCTTTTTGGTGCGAGAAAGTCAAAGTCAGCCTGGCAACTACACGCTATCAGTCAGGTCAGTTGTACAGCAGTGGTTATTTTATGCATGCGTGTGTTTGTTTGTGTGTGTGTGAGAGAGAGAGAGAGAGAGAGAGAGAGAGAGAGAGAGAGAGAGAGAGAGAGAGAGAGAGAGAGAGAGAGAGAGAGAGAGAGAGAGAGAGAGATGTCTTAGAAAAGCAAGACTAAATGAGCCATTCCAAAATGCCAGAACACTCGTAAAAACTGGAATATTTACAATTTAAGAGGTTGCTGTCAAAGGCGTGATCTTGCCTCAATCTACTCTTGCTCTTGCCTTAGAATGTGAAGTCATAACTGAAGCAAATGTTATGTTGAGGTTTTTGAGTGCATGTAGCAGGATTTAAGGCTCAAAGTACTAAAAGATCTCGGTAAGTTTAATCGTGTGTTGACATTTTTGCATTTGATTACTACGGTATTTGTCTTCAGCAAGCATATTCAGGCTTAACCCTTAAACTCTCGAACAGAGTTTTACTTGGTTGCATTGCATATAGTTACAATTTACAAAGTATCTGTTGGGTTAAGGGTTAATGTATTAGCCAATAGAATCTGATTTGTTTCAGACTATTTGAGATAAATACTTAATATATATCTGGGTAGATTATATTAACAGATTGTTTTAATATACTGTTTTTGTAATTGTTCAAAGATCATTAAAACTTTCATCAGATCAGATAAATAAATATTAATTTAGGTAGTTGATTGATCTCCAAAATATCCGATGATATTTACTTACTTTTAATGTTTAATTGATGAACGGTTTTCTGGAAAGGTATATTTCAAATGGGTAAATTTAAAAGTGGTAAAGGTAGTTCTCATACTTGAATTTCGAGCGTTGGGATCCGGCGCTTATCTCCAGGTATAGGCTAACCGCAATGTAGGTGGAATAGGCCATTAATCTGGGGTGGGTTGTCTTTGCTTGCCCCCAGACCTATGCTCTACATTGCAGCCAAATGCTGCTTCTCACTTTACCGCCACCCTCTATCGAGTAAGGCCGAGTCGACCTTAGGGCTCCAGCTGGTATCAATCCCACAACTTTCTGCTCTATCATCCAGCGTTGTTACCACTCTGCTGGCTTCCCGCCTGTTTCATTATTGTACTGCTATTCGAATTCTCTTAAACTTCTTTTCTGCTTTTAGAAGAGAGAAGGATTTCATCCATGTTAAGATACAGAACAACGGCGACTATTACGACGTGTCAACTGGAAGTGAGTTTGCTTCTTTGGTTGAGTTGGTGTCGTATTATACTGAACAGGGGAATCCGATGAAGGAAGTTAATGGAAACCTCGTACAGGCGAAATACCCGCTCTATAACGAGGAAGCAATGACATCCGATCCGTGAGTTTAACTTCTTCGTTTCACTTTAATCAGTGGCGTAGCCAGGATTTCCAGAAAGGGGGTTGTGGTTTTCACTTTTGACCGTAACCAACTTTCGAAAAATCTTGACAAGCAAAAACAAGTCATCTTATGTATCTATCCTATGTCTTTCCTTCTAAAATTTTTCCTTTAAGATGCTGGCAAGCAAAATAAGGTCATCACGCCTATAGCGCTTAAAAAATTTTGGTCAGCAGCCCCAAGGGGGGGTTTGACCCTCAAAACCTCGTCCAAAAATTTAAAATGCATGGAAGCACGTTTAAAAAATTTTTGTCGGTGCCCAAGGGAGGGTTTTAACCCCCAAAATCCCCCTTGGCTATGTCAATGACTTTAATTATTGTTTACATGAAAGTGAATTCTATAGAATGATGACGATGATGATGATGATGATGATGATGACGACGACGACGACGATGATGATGATGATGATGATGATGATGATGTGTATATTTATCTATTCTATATGCATGTCTATGTGCATGTTGGAGCCTAAGCATACTTGAGATTTGAAATAATTTCTGTACAGGAAGAGTAAATTTAGTTATACTGGCCATCTCTTTTTTTCTCGAATTTTGAAGGTTTTACTGTTTAGCGTAATTCTTTTTCAGATGGTTTCACGGGTTTCTGGATTCAAAGTCGGCCGAGGACCTCTTGATGCAGCAAGGAGTTATAAATTGCTTTTTAATTCGCGAGAGGAAAGTTGCCCCTGTGGAGTTTGTTCTTTGTGTTCTCACGAGCCCTGATGTTGTGAAAAATATAATAATTCAAATCAAGGTAACTGACTTTCTTTCCATTCCATTTATTTAATATTATTGGATTACTAATGAATTAAGCTAATAAGTTAAGGTTAACTGCTCACATTTTAAAATTATTATTATTATTATTATTATTATTATTACATGGTTGTTTACCAGCCTGAACAGTTGAACAGTTGTTAACCAGTCTGAACAGTTTTTAATTTAACATAGGCTATAAATAATTTGTGTGTGTTTAATGATGTTTTTTAAAATTTAATATAGGCTTTATGTAAATTTGTGCATACATGCACTTTGAGTCGAGACCTCTCTCCATACGCATCCGTACGCAAAATTTCCTAAATATAATTACCCACCCCTCAGTGCATACGTAATATTTGGATGGCCCCTATATCATTAGACAGTTATGTGACTGCATATCATCACCACTGGAGGATAGCTTGTAATGTTGTAGGGGATTACCATGAGTAAGCAAATTAATACTTAATTTGCTAGTACTAATAAGTATGCTCATGTGTGAATTCGAATCAAGCCTGTATAATATTATACAGGATGTAGTAGGGTTCTTCGTATTAGTGCGTGACTTTAAAGCTGGGTCGTCAGATGTATGTTAATAACCTTAATGTTCCCAGTATCGTTTTACCAATACAGTAGAACCTCATTATCATGACATCAGTTACAGTAACTACTTGCATATTACAAGACATCATTGACAATCCCAGTGCTTCTTGTTATAAATAATATATGCAGAGATGTTGTTTAGATTGTCTCTTGTATATGATGTATTTGTCAATTCCCTGTCACTTGCAGCTGTAATCATGTTATTTACTCCTGACTGCTTGCCTGCCTCATGTCACCCATGCATGGTTATTATATATGTACTAAAGAATTCTATTTTTCTCAGTGTAACTGTAGCAGCAGGCCTAAAAGGCTGCAAACCTGATGAGTTGAGTTTTACTTTGTTATTGAAATTTCTGCGGTTGGTTATGATTTTTATCTCCTGGTTATTCAAGTACCGTTATGCTTTCGTTAAGATCAACTTGGTATTGCGGTCAATTTTAATACATTGGCTCATTTCAGGCATTTGATCAAAGCTTAGGTGAGCTTTTATTGGTTGGCATTCTAGAATCTGTCTTGTGTTGTTATTTATAAATGTTAGCAGTTATGTTATTGAATGTTTTCTGATTGATTTCATATATGTAGTTAGGAAATTAATTTTTTACGATATCCTTGTAACTTATTTTGCATATATCAGTTCTCATATTCTTTAAACCTACTTTTGTGTGTGTGTGTGTGTGTGTGTGCATGTGTGTGTGTGTTTTATGCAGTTGAGAATATAAAGTACTGGTAGATTTACAAAAGTCAAGTAATATAGATTAAGTAATTTTAGATTGTTTCATTATTTTTTGCTGTACGTGTTTGGCTTACTTCATTCATTTTGTTTTATCATATGTGTTTTGTAATTTCTTATATGACTTATAAAGGCTGCTTCTGTTTCATTTCGAGTCAGCTATAAAATGATTTTGTTTCAGTTGATAGATGTTTGACAGAGTGTTTAATTCTACATTTCTCCATTTATTTTCATCCCAGACAATAATAATAATAATAATAATAATAATAATAATAATAATAATAATAATAATAATAATAATAATAACGATATGCCTCATTGGTGATTCTTTGCCTAGCACTCTATAACAGCACAGATGACACAAATATAAACTCTGCAAGAAAAGGGTGGGACCAATGAAGAAACATATTTTTAGTGCTATGATAAATTGGTAATGGATTTATGGAACAGTTTGCATGAAAGGCAGTAACAGTTGAAAAAATAACTGTACTAAAAAGTTTTCTAGGAAACCTGGGTTGTTAAATGTTGAGAGTGGCTTCTACACAGGGTTATGCCTCCTAAACCATGCTATTGTAATGTGTGTGAACATAGGGATTACCTTTAGAAGTTCAGAAATACTGAGTTTGCATAAGTCAATTTGATCATGGCATTTTTGTCCTTTGTTATAAGAGATGGCTGCTACTTGCTTGGTAAATTAGTCTGTGGATGCATGACCAAGTACTTAGCTCTCATACCCTTGATCTCTTTTCATTTGGTGTCCATAGCTACTTGTATGCATATATATATATATATATATATATATATATATATATATATATATATATATGCATACTGTGGAATGGCTGTGGAATGCTCTACTGACACTGTAACCTCAAGAAGAACTTGAAGACACATCTATTTGCGACTTCTTATGAATGTTAAATATATACAGTGCCTTTGACTTTGGTAGACGCCATGCGTACGGCGCTATATAAATTGTCCGAATAATAATAATAATAACGAATAATAATAATAATAATAATAATATCGTCTATGTCTGTGTTTATTTAGCCTTCTACCAAGAGAAACTCCTAGCTGATGACATGTGTTATATTGCTATTTTGAATAATACTATTTTGCTTTTATCTGTATGCAATGTCATTTTTTAGGGTGACGAATATCATATAAAGGCTTCCCGTGTAGACAATAAATTCAAAAGTCTGTCAAGTTTGGTTGACTTTTACCATCAGAAACCAATAGTGGAGGGAACAGGTGTTGAGATCTTTTTGGGACAGGTAAGGGACTTCAATATACAGTTCAAAGTTCAAACCAAATCATTCAGATGAAGAAATATAAATCAAAATTTCTCTTCTCCATCATATATCAGCATTGGTGTAGTGTGGGTTGGCGCCGCCTGGGACAGAATAGGAACCAGTACGCCCTTAATTTGAAAACCTTGCTATGGACGTCACCTGAAAAAGTCTGATGAGCAAAAAATGGTTGTCATCACCAGTATGTCTCTTTTATGCATCCCTGATACCTTTATGAATGCTATTGGAGGCCAGGGGCTATTTCTCTAAAGCTTTCTTCCACTTGGAAAAAGTTTTTTACCCTCAAAATGTCGCCCCACAAACGTGTTGCCCGGCGTGGACCGCCCCTTCCTACGCCATTGTATATTACCCTATTTTTCAGTATTCCATGTACTGCTTCATCTGATAATTTGCTTGTACAGACAAAAAGACCAAAAGTTTTTGAACTTTGTCATTTAGGCATACAGTACCGGTATACTGGGTATACTGTATGCCTTGAGTAAAAATGATGTTATACTAAAGTGATTTTATGAATGTCATGTCTGTAGATTGTTTGAACCTTTAAAATATTTCTTTGGATAGCGGTACCTGCTATTTGCTATTATATTTTAATTACAGAATTTAAACAAAGTATTGCTACTTTTGCTTGGTAGCCTGTTTGTGTTGGAGTTGCCCCCTCTCGCAGTTCACCTCCGAATGAACCTCAACAGCCGGCTTCGCTCAAGAAAGTGGCCAAGTACCTGCAAGAGTTTGAGGTATCTTTGCAAATGATCATGCCGTAGTTAGTGCACATCGCTTGGAATGAGTAAACAGTATGTCGTTGAGTACATTAGCTTAACATCTGCATTCCTGGTGCATTGATGTGGTATAATATATTCAACAATAGAATAGTCATGAGAGTCATTTGTACCATGTGTTCCTATGTAATTTTAATTGTAGTCCGCTGTGCTTAATGTATGGAAATACATTACTTGAATTTGCGATGTATTTTAAAATACAGTGCATGAGCTTTCTAAGTTGCAGGGTTGATGTAAAGTGTTGTCTTAGTATAGTATGTATAGGGTGGCACAAAAAACTGGACTATATTAAACGCAAACCTTAATGTGACTAGTCCGGTTTTTTTGGTGCCACCCTGTAGTTAGAAAAATGGTATATAATGTTATAACCATATTTTGATGTTTGGTTACGTCAGTATAGACTGTCATTCAGAAGGAATATGAACACTGGCCTTTGCCTGGATGAGTAGATGAAAGAATGAAACGTTCTTCTTGTTTAGTATCTACAGAAGCAAGAATGCTTGAATAAATCAGCGAGAACCGAAGGGCAGAAGCCAGAAAACAAAGAGAAGAACCGATATAAAAACATCCTACCGTGTAAGCTTCCTCAAATCGTCTTTTCACGGCTACTGTACACTTTTGTGTATTTGTGAATATGAATGGCATGAAATGTTTGATTTGCTGGTTTTGGGGGCTTGACCTCCGCTAGTCTTGGTTGAAATCGTGTGTATAGGTAGGTTGAAAAGTTTGATTTGGGCTGCCTACCTCCCACCTGGTTTTGGCATCATTTGGCCCTGTGATGCCCTTTTGAACAGCTGACCACAGAGACCATGTCTACTTGTAAGCTTGTCTTGAAAACAATCTCCAGTTAAGTGCCTTTTATGCTGTTATATTTGTATATATAACTTATCCTTTATGATCCACACTGATGTTCCATATTTCCTTACATAAATAATGTATACTTTTTATCAAAAGAATTGCACTCTACATACAAGACCATCTTGAACATTTAGACCTGTGTTTCTTAGCCAGTCATACAAACAACTTAACTAGCTATTTTCAGACCATATACCATATGCTTACCCTTACTTTTATTATTATTATTATTATTATTATTATTATTATTATTTTTATTATTATTATTTGTGCCATCGGTTGGTGCTCCTGTGCATTATGAAGTGGCGCTATAGAAGTTTAAGATTAGATTATGTGGTATTGACCTGATCTGCGGGTAGATTTTACGTGGTATTGATTTTCTTGGTGCTTTGATATCACAAACTTACTTTACTTTATCTTTTTTTTATTTTTCGTACAAATACTTTGCTTCAATTTTAAAATCTTTTCAGTTGACAGTACTCGAGTGATATTAAATGATGGAAATCCTTCAAACTACATCAACGCAAATTACATAAAGGTACTCGAGTAACTTGCTTTCTTGTAATCTGTCTTTTCCTTGTATTTATATAATAGGTGTTTGACTTAGTATTTTAAAGGCTTTTATGTAACTCAGAGTAAGAAAGATGTAAGGTGTGTTCTGTACATTGTTTTGTTAAAGAAGGTTTTGTGAAAAGGGGGGAATTCCGGAGGGAAAGATTTTGGTTTCAAAATCACACCTGTAAACATTATCAGGTGATTGGACCTTTCGTGCCCATAGAGCAGGTGCCAAAATCTTTTCAATTTGGTTGTTTCATTGGATGAATCAGGGATATTTTTACATCCCCAAACATCCGCCCCTCAACCTGAGACTGGCACCCTCCCAATCTGAGCCTGGGATGACTTTTTTTTGCTTGTGTCAGACTTTTTTGGATGGGACCCTCAAAATATACCGCCCCCACCCAAATTGATAATCCTAGAAATACCAGTAACCCTGGGATGAATGTTTGAACTGTTTTTGGTAAGCTAAGCATACTGTAGTTAGTAATTCTGAATTATTGGGGTATTAGTGTAAATGTTGATTGCAAAATTTTCTCTTCATCAATTTCTCTTTAGCTCCCTGACTATCAGCTGTCGTACATCGCCACCCAGGGCTGCTTGACCGCGACCGTCCCCGATTTCTGGCGAATGATTTGGCAGGAGGGATCGCAGATCATCGCCATGATTACGAAACTCGTTGAGCAAGGAAAGGTGAGTTAAGACCGCTTAAAGAATCTTGCTCATATGACGGTGTATTTATTGGTGGTTATTAGTCAGTTTGTCCATTTCCCATGCTAGCTTATCTCTGGAACTGACCTGATCTGCAGGTAGATTTTGAGTGACATCAATTGATGCCTTTGGGTGTTTATTAGAACTGGTGCTGTAAAAGTACATTGGTATTAGTTGTACTAGTAGTTGTGTTAGTAGGCCTAGTTGTTGTCGTTGTAGTACTGTAGTTGTTATAGTAGTTGTAATGGTTGTAATAGTAATTATTGTGGCAATAGTATTATTATTATTATTATTATTATTGTTTTTCATTATTAGCTTCGTTGGCTGATATTGAATTGGCAGAATCTATAGTTGATTTTTCATTGTTAGCTTTGCATGCATTCCAATGTCAAAGTATACTAGTTAATGAGGCATCAATGATATGCTTTGTATTCTTTATTGCACCTTTGTCTTTATATTGTACGGTTAATTCTGCTCAAATATACTGGTATATATAATTTGTTTGACTGAGGTATTGTGTATTTCTTTAGAGACTTGTTGATTCTTTTTACATAGAATAAATGTACTCGCTATTGGCCAGAGTCTCCCGATAAGCCAATGGTCTTTGACTTTTCATCTGGAAGGCTGACCGTTGTATTCATTCGGAGTAAAAAGTGTGCCAAAGGAGGTTACGAGACGAGAGAGTTTTCGTTGATTCGCCAGGTAGAAAAGGTACGCCATGTTCCTTTCGGGTGCTAATATGATTTTACGTAAAAGGAGTCTTGGTTGGATCATTTCATGATTTAAAATACAAAATATTTTTCCTAGGATTGACCATTTGAAGTTCAACCAATGAATGCATAGATTGCTGTAATAATCATTTAGCGCTTTGAAATCCTTGATGCAGAAAAGACTAGCATCAGTTGACCTATGGAGACCTGCAGCACCCAGTTGACATCGACTTATGTGTACTTTTTCCACTCTGGCATAGCAAGAACTCCAGAATGGGGTGGGGTGGGGGACACCAAGATGTCCGCAGGCCCCAGTTGAAAAAAATTTAAGCCAGTATTCGATTGGATTCTAGAGATTATTTCAGAATATATGACAGCACATCGGCAATTGCCCTCCACACCACCCTACCTCCCAACTTACAAAACTCAGTTTTGTGTGAATCTGATGACCAGCCTAGGGTCTAATAGAGAGGCCTGCCCGCCCCTCCCCTCTGCATGCTAGTCACTTTTGCTGTGCAATTTGTTAAGCAGGATTCTTATTATTATTACTATTATTATAACATAATAATTATTGTTACTTTGAAATTCATACTTCGTATCCGTGGTTTTGTGCCATTACAGTAATTGGTACATTAGTGTTGTCGTGGTGTTCTATATCCTTATATCCTGTTGTCTAGTACAGAGTTTCCCAAACTTTTGGAAACGCGACCCACTTCAGCGGTTTTGTAACGTGTAATGACCCTGCAAACTTAGTGGTAAAGTAAAAGTGGATAAAATACTAGGTTGGTTAAAAAAGTGACACTTTTGAATATGCGACTCACTTTTGGGTCACAGCGCACAGTTTTTGGAAACACCGATCTAACAGAATATGTAATACAGAGTTCTATGAAGGTTGAGTAGATACAACCTATTGTCATGTTATGCTGGTATCGCTGATAGTACAGGGTGGCACAAAAAAACCGGACTATATTAAATGCCAAACCTAATGTGACTAGTCCGGGTTTTTTGCGCCACCCTGTATGTTTTGTTTGAGGGCGTGACGTTTGTTACTCTGATGGTTTCAAAGTATTATTTCTGCTTTAGGACGATCAACCGGGTGAGTTTGAAGAGATTAGTCGCAGGCTGGTGTACCAATACAACTTCGTTGCATGGCCGGATAAGTCGGTTCCAGACAGTCCGAAGAGCCTGATCGAGATGCTGATCGAAGTCAGTCGACACAAGCGATCGCTCCAGCAGTCCAGTCCAATTGTTGTCCACTGCAGGTGAGGTGGTCAATTTTTTTTAAAGCTGCCCTGGTACCCATCCATCTTTTTTACTGGTACCCGAATTGACACAATCTCTGGGGGGCTGAGTGTGACATAATGGTCATGTTTTCACGGGTACCCGTACCCAATTTTACTGCCCGGGTATCCGTTGACTATAAGTAAACTGTCACTAGGAACATTACATTACATTACCAATGGCCAGGTGTGGCCTTTGGTAATGTAATGTAATTCTGATAATGATATATGTTATTTCAAAGATATTGATATCGTTAATTTCTATCTCTTGAAATCATTTAATGGATTTGTTTTAGCGCTGGAATTGGTCGAACTGGAACATTCATTGCTCTCGGCTTCATTTTTGAGGATCTGCAAAGCAGAGGCCAGTGGTTTTACTATATTTTGCAGTTATTTGTTTATTTATTAATTTTTAATCATCGTCCATGGCTCATTGCCCGTTGGTGTATAATGCCATCTCCACAGTTTTCTGCCATTCTTTTCTGTCCGTTGGTCTGTGGCTAAGATCCTGTAAACTGCTTCCACGCCATTCTTCAATATCATCATAAACAGCATTCCTTGTGTGGTCTTCATTTTCTTATTGGCACCCTCCATTATTCCAAACAGAGCTTTCATCTTTCTGTCCTCTTTCTTTCATTCTGTATATGTATATATGTTCAAATGAATGGAATTTCCTTTGAGGTTGTTAGATTAGTTTGCTTTATGTTTTGATTGGTTGAGTGTGGGTGAGTGAATGGGTGAGTTTAAAAAAAATTGATTTATTGATTGATTTATTGATTTATTGATTAAAGGCTTAAAACACGAGGTCATGGTCAAGGACATTGTGGCTGAAATTCGGAAGCAGAGGTCTGGGATGGTCCAGACGGAGAATCAGTACAAGTTCATCTATGACACTGTCAAGTATTGTATCAGTCACCATTCGCTGAAAGTGGAGAAGGAGGTAGGAATCTAATTCAGTTGCTCCTTCTTCCCCTCCTCCTCCTCCTCTCCATAGAAATCCTTTAGTTGTATGCATTCTATGATGTTCAGTGCTCGTTTCTTTGTCCTCCTATTTGACCAGGTGCTATACAAATCTTATATTGCATAGCGCCGCTGTTGTCATTAACCAGATACATTTACAAAGTTTGCCTTAAGTCACCGTTAGTGCTGTTACTAATTTGCTTTTTATTGTGCTGTAAGCACTTTCAGGTGCCCTTTCATACATTGTAATGCATTTGTAAACATCTATTGAACAGGTTCAATATATAAACAGTGAATGTATGTTTGTATGCATGTATGTAATGCATTTGTAAGCATCTATTGAACAGGTGCAATATGAATAACAAATGTATGTATGCATGTATGTATGCATGCATGTATTTATGTATGTATTGCTAAGGATTATATTAAGTGCTATGCACCACTTTGCATTAGTGAATAAAAGTTAAATGATCTTCACGTTTGTCAAAACTAATGCAACTCATCTCTTAATTTCTGGAAGAGAGACACAAACAGACAGAGAAACACAGACTGAAACAGAGAGCTGTGACTAGTGAATAACGGTGGATTGAAGAGAATAGTGGCTTATGAGTGATTGTTACATTGTGAGAATGGATTGATGACACTTTTCATACCGCTACCCAATCTATATTCCTGCTACCCACAGCACCACGTGAAAGTGTCAGCTAGTCGGTACTAAAATATTCAACTATGTTGATGCAAACTTTGCTTAATGTTGTGACTTTAATTGGGGTTGACTTTGCATGTGTTATTGATGTACATACTCTGTCTATTGGGTCTTTAGGACGATTATGCCAATCTTGAAGCTGTACAGAGATTATAGTTGTGATATTTCACTGTTCCAAAAGTCAAACATCTTTGAATCTGCATCAAGAGTGCAAGGTTTGTAGAGGTTTGTCGAATAGGTGTCATTTCCAAACAAATAAATCATTAAATCATTTGATTTGCAATTTTATGAATCTGATTGGCTAATATACAAGCATTATATGTAAGTATATATGTCAAAGGTTTCTATAATTTTCTAGATCTATGTTAATATAATTGATGTTGAGTTTTCTTTAAGTTTGCTTTAATGTCAGCATAAGTTAGAGCTGTTCTTGTTAGCACACTCAATAAAGATTAAAGACCATCAATTGTGTCGTACTGTATTATGATAAAAATCCTTATAATCATCCATCAGCTTTGGTATTTATAGCCAGTGTTTTATACAGGCCTGTTAGAAGGGGAGATTCCCTCTCCAAAAAAACCATCAAAATTCCCCCTCCCCCAAAAAATCCCAGCACTTACACAAATTTTGCATTGAACTGTGTCTTTTCCCCTCCAACCAAGTCAATCCCCCCAAGCCTCAATTCCCCCCCCTCAAAGGCCTGGAGTCTGGATAAAACACTGGTTATAGCTGTTCTTGTTGCTATTGGCTGATGCCCTAGGCTTTATGTTAGTGGTGCCAGAGAGGTCGATTGATTGATTGATCGATTGATTGATTGATTTAAGGTGATTGGTTGATTGAAGGTGATTGGTTGATATTTGGTTTTTTATTTGTTCTTATCAATGATTTTGTAGCCGGAGAATGGATCTGCAGCAGACTGATTCTTGCGTTCCTGATAATGAGCATTGTTAATGTACCAAATGTATTTACTGCCCGTCTTTTGCTTTAACAAACTTAACGAAGTTCCTTTGTTCATTGGTTCAGTTTTACCGATGTGTGAATATTATTTTTAATTGATAAAGCGTGTTGTAGAATTGAATTTTTCAACATATTGTCCTAATATTTTGTTGGACTGAAATGTATTGATTAGGTTGTTTTCATTCCTTTTGATGTTAGTTTTTCTTGTGAAATTATGCTTGTTGCTTTTGGTTTAAGACTTAAGTGTTCAAATAAGCTTAAATATGATAACTTTTGTGTCATTTATGGATTTTGAATACCGGTATGTTCTGTGCATTAAAAGTTGGAATATGGTATTATTTTGATTGTTATATAGCTTTTATCCACCTATATTGATAAAGATCTAATCTGTCGGGACTCCTGCTTTTAAGCATGTGATATGTGTTCATATTCGGCTGTTTGAAGTACAGTAGAGATTTGTTTAAATTCTCATAAAATTGTTTTGCATGGATATATATATATATATATATATATATAATTATTGTGAACAAATTTGATTATACTGTATGTTGAAATTATTATATAGAATTTTTATTTCATGATCTGCAGGTATATTGGTGCAATGAGAATCTCTTAGTGCATTCTGCTGTTTATAAGAATCAGTGAATATGAAATCGTTATCAAATTGTTGAAATTTCGTAGCATAGTGATTGCCTCCGTGAGTTTAGGCCTATGTATATTACTTTAGGCTGTAATACAGTTTGTGAGATTACGACTGTTTTTGTGTAGGCTGTAGACCTATATGACAGTAATGATATGATTAAGAATTTCGGGGGTTGGGTTTGTGCCCGAAACTTGGGTTCCTACTCTTAAGACCGAATTGCTAGGTCCCTTGATGAGGTCAAGATAAGGGGCCATCCATATATTACGTACACATTGAGGGGTATTTGGATTTAGGAGATTTTGCTTATTGGGATGGGGAGGAGTCTGGACTAAATGTGTACGTATGCACAAATTTATATATTGCCAATTAAATAACAATTAAAAACAACTGTTTGGGCTTGTTGAAATTACACGCATTAGATTGCTTTCTCATGGCAATGGGTGGATCAAGATAATTGTTCAACCGCTTGCACTCGTTAAAACACAGTTCTTGCTTTTTCTTAGCTCAGACAACTTCAGTCCACTGTACACCTTGTGACCATGGCTAAAAATTAATCTTTAAAACAGGGTGGGGGTAAAGAAGCTAATTTGTACGTATGCGTAGGGATTGTCCAAAAAATGTAGGGGGTGCAACAGGGGTTATGGATAAGAAAATGACTTTTGCGTAGGTAATATATGGATGGTCCCCAAGGACCCTTGGTTCAGTTTTAGAACCTGTGCCAACATATTATATTGCCTCCTTTAGTAACTGTAGCCATATATTTTTTATCAATTATATGAGGCAAAAATGATTTCTTGAACAAGTTTTGATTGTTGAAACATTTTATAATGTATGTGATTTCGATGAAGTTTTATTGTGTGTGTAGCAACTAAACTGTTCCAATGTATGCATTTCATTGTCTGTTTTAGGTCTGTTTTTAAAAATGATGAAACCAATGTATAGGGTCAGCAATTTTTTAGCTTGTAATGTTTGTGGCCTTTCATTCAGGGCTGGTTCCTAGAGTTCAAATTACTTGAGTAATGTTTGATTTTGTGTTTCATGTTTTTTTGCTTAATATTTAATATCTTGAAGAGAATATGTGAAATTGTTAAATAAATTGCTGCAAGATCACATTCTGTATACAATAAAGAAAATTCTTCGTTATTTTCAAAATCATTTAATTCTGATGTGTGCTGCCCTTGAGCGATTCATTAGAGCCAAGAAATTAACAAATAAAATATCAACTGTTCCAAAATTCCATTTACCACTCGAACAAATCAAAACAGCCGATTAAATGTAAGTTCATATCATCACGTTGTTCACACACACACACAACAGTATAACAAACAGGAATGTAACTTTTACTTTAGAGGAAAATTGGCTATCAACAATTTTATTCATGCAACAAGAGAGTACAATGAATAACAAAGTGTGCAAAACTTTGCTTCACAATAACACGAATCACTAGATTTTGAAATGTCAACATTTTTACTCTCTCTCTCAAAACCTAAACCCTTCACCACATTACAATCCGCTTCTCCTTGGTTAAAACCGAAACCCAATTCAAACGAAAAAACTGACGGCTTTTAACAGCAAGCCCCGGGTCTCGTGCCAGTTAAAAGTCACGTTCGAAGAGAAAGCCGGACAAACGCGTCGCATCAATCCGTCGAGATCAGGTCAAAGGTCGGCGGTTCGTCGTCCGGCTTCGCTTCTTTTGCGTCGCGCTCTTCGTCGTCGTCGACGCTTCCATCGTTGAACTGTCCCGAGATGTCGTACGTAAACGTGCTCCGCGTCAGATCCACTTCTATCGGAAAGACTTGCGCTTCCTTGAGGACACCGTGACACTCGTTGTGATATTTTGCCATCGCCGTTACGAGCCGCTGTAGCTGAAACACTATGTCTTGTACTACAACATAAAAACCCACAGATATTATTATTATTATTATTATTATTATTATTATTATTATTATCATCATCATCGATAATTTATGAAACCAAAAGCGCTGTACAGTCAACAGTATGCAATGTCATACATATGTTGCCCTATACCAGTGTTTCCCAAACTGTGGGTCGCAGGGCTCAGTCCAGTGGGTCGAGCGAGAGGCGGTGTGAAATTTGATTCAAAAGTGTAACTTTCTAACCAACACCACAATTTCACTAGCCTTACAAAGTTGCAAGTAGGTGTTTTAAGAAATGTATATATAGCTGCATTTCATTCAAAGCCTATATTAAGATCAGGTCTTTGTCCTCCAACTGTGTCCAGCTATCGACCTCTCCATGACATCTCTCCAAAGTTCTCTGTCCTTTTCTATTTCTTTATATATTAAGATAATTAGTGTTTTATCCAATTTTAGTTGACACAGCATTTGCAGGTTACCCGCACATTAAAAAAGCGCTGAAGTGGGTCAAGCTGCCAAACATTTTGTGAAACCCTGCCCTATACAACACGACTAGTCGTAACAAATTATCTGAAAATGAAATCTAGTCATGTTTATAAAGCATCAATGGGGTGGGAAGTTAGCAGAGTGTTAACAGCACCGACGTGGTGACCCAAAGGTTGCAGGTTCAATACATAAACCGTAAAATTTTAATAAAAGATAGGTGCATATACAAACATATCTTGCAAAATCATAATTACCGTGTTTGTTATCTAAGAGCTCGAGTTTTACCATAACGTCGCTTCTCATTTTGGCAAATCGAGTTCTTGCCTCCTGTCGACACCTCAGCACCAATCTACAGATGAATTTAGAATATTAAATCAACATCACCCGTAAATTTAACATTTTCACAACCAGATAGAAACTCTAAGAGATGCTATTTAGCAAGTGCAGGTGAGGGTCTTGCCTGGCAACCGGAGGGTAGCGGATTCGAATCTGACCCTAGTCACTTCAAACTGAGTGACCTTGAGCAAGTTGTTCACTCCTGACTCTCTGCACTTTGTGAATGACTTGGAAACCATGCGGTAATAATAACAGCAAATCTCAACATAAAAGCAATATATACAGCAAAGATCAAATGCACAGCTAACAAAAATACAATCAAATCTGAAAATAGAATAGCAATTTATTAAGCATTTAGAAAGCTACAAAGTCAAGTAAGTAAGTAAGTAAAATTTCGTTAATTTCTATAGAGCTTCAAAAGCAGTGCACACCATACATGTGCAAAATACCTAGATCCAACCCCTCCCCTTCAGTGCGTACGTACTACATGGGTGGACCCTCATAATATTTTATCCCAAGGATACAAGAAAATAAGCCTTAAATGAATAGTATCATAGTATATAGTACATAGTATCATAAATGCAGCAATAACTTCAGTACCTATATTCATAATTCCCAGTTTCTACGCGATAAAGTGATTCCTGCAGAGCAGCACAACTGTACTCTTCATCGTCCATTTCCTTGACTTTCAGGCAGTACGACTAAAATGATAATAAAAGTGATGACGGACGGTGGTGGCGACAACTACGACTACTACAATCATGCACTTGTACGGCACCAGTTCTAATATATGAAGCTATCGATCGACGATGCTTAAAATCTATTTCCAAAAGATCAAGTCAATTCCTGAGATCAAAGCAGGAAAACTAAAAAAGATTTTCTACTGGAAGAGAGGTATCATAAGGAATTGAAGTTTGCAAAAATATGCTACATCGCTATTAACAATTGGATGGCAATGATACTAGATAAGCTCTCCAGAACTTATAAACAGCCTGTCATTATCGCAGAATAAACAGAAGATACCAGTACAAGTACAGCGTAACAAAAGTAACAAACTGCACGCCACTTACTTACCAAATATTCAAATTTGGCATCTAGATACTTCTTGATGGTAAGCCTCGTGTCCGGAACTGCTTTGTGTAAGTAAGTATTCAGATCACTTATCATCTACAAACGTATCAAAGCAACAAAATCGTTCATAATTCCAAACTGCGAAATTCGGGGAAAGATCCGTAACCCACGGTAATCCCACGCTCTGGAACTCACTGTCGAAAACTGTGACCGACATCTCGTATACAAGTGCAATGTGTAAAGCGCTTTTGCCTTAAGCCTCTGACTTTGTTACTGCGCCATATAAATTGCCGTTTAAACTAAACTAAACTTAATACGAACATAAAAAACATGTTTTGAAACAGCATTACACTCAGCAGTAAAATCAGACAAATACTCTCACAACATTTTCCAACCATTTGAACAAGTAATCATAAGATTCGTCCTGAATTTTGTACATAGGAGTGCCGTACATACTGGTTTAACAGTCTTGAGCATCTTAATGGCGGACTTCTCGATGCTCCTGTGAGCCTCTCCAAAAGTCGTGAACACCTCGCTTGCCTGCGGTTGTGGCTCCCGAACTCCAATGCTTGCAAAAACCTCTCCAAAACCTGAAATAGGAAAGTTGAAAGAAATCAAATAAGCAAGATAACAAATAACTACACCACCCATCTCATCCCCGGGTGGTGGAAAAGCCAATTGGACCTACCAAAGAGTTCATCATCATCACCACCACCACCACCACCATCTTTGTCATGCAAACTGACTTCATAAGTATCTGAACCTGAAGCATTTATTTACCAGTAATCATTTATTTACCAGTTCTGCTGTTTCTAAGAAGAATTTTAATTTTTTTAACCCCCTAACTGGGCAACTATTTGTAACTCAATGTAAAATGGACGAGCGTTACTCGGGGCACCCAGTTAAGGGGTTAATGTTCAGTTCTGGTCCGGTCACCTCTTTGTGCCTGAGACAAATCGAAAAACGCTTTCAGAAGCTTCCTGGTCTGTTCCATCAGCAACCGATAAGTTCCGGCCATTTTCTCCAGTTCTTCCAGTTTCTTGACCAGCCCATCTGCAGGTGCATGTAATCCACCAGAAAGACCACTTTTAAATCAATATGTTCAAATTAGAAACCATAATATTACTCTCTAACAAATATACAATTTTGATCATGTTCTTGAAAAAGAAAAGATTTTCTGCAAATTCTATGGGCATGACCACACAATTAAGATTTTCGGTTATTTTATGAAGAAACTTTTCCTAAAAATTTCTGGTAAATTGGAAAATTCACTTTCTAAAGACCAAGCTAAATCCACTAACGGCCTACGGACAAAAAGATAGCAAAGCAAAGATAAATTGGTCACTTATCAAAGACGCTAAATATCTTAGAATTAACAAACACAAGAATTTATAAATCAATCAACCAATCAACTTCTATAGCGCCACTATCATAATGCCCAGGGCATCAGCCGATGTCGCACCAAATCCAAATAGAATTAGTGCCAGGTCAGGCCAGAAAATCAGTCCAAAACGACGGGAGAGCAATCTAGGGGGGATAAGCCAAGTCAAACAGATGTGTTTTAAGACCAGATCTGAAAGATGATAGATAAATTGTTAGTTATACGAAGTGATGTTGGTAATGAATTCCAGAGCTTAGGGCCGCACACCGAGAAACAACTAAATATAGCGATGACATCAATATTATTTCTTTATCAGTGGCTCAATTGGTAGAGCATTAATCCTGCCCGCCATCAACCTGGGCTTGATTCCCAGACACTCACATATCCACAAACACAGATGTCAAGGCTATTATTATCATCATCAATATGACACATAAATGTTAAACATACATAACTTTACATGCATGCACACTTAACATCGTTAACAACACTAATTTGCAAAATTTGCAGCTGTTTAAAATCGAAATACCGTTGCACAGAATGGCGCGACTGAGCCCGAGGGCATCGGCAGTCGAGGAGTTCATGTTCTCTACCATTCTGTGCTTCATCTTCTTCAGAACTTTCGAAATACAGAACACACACAAACAACCGAATCTCTTAACTCAAGCAAACAAACAGAAATCTGTACTTACAAAGATAGAAATAGATGATAACTGTCATTAAGGTTGCAATAGCCAAGTGCTATGATATCCATCATAATAATCTTGATGACGCTAAACCGGGGGTCGGCAACCACCGGCCCGCGGGCCATATCTGGCCCGCCGGTGAGTTTAATCTGGCCCCCACAGCAAAAGAGTATCTCATTAACGTGTTTAAATAATTTTCAATTTCTAACAGTATTTCATTTTAATAACATTTTTGCATGGTTCTTGTGTTAGTTATAGTCAGTAGCTCTTAATTCGGTAAAATAAGGAACCTTGTCTAATTATATTAAAATTGTCTTAAGTTCTTGCTTTATAAATAAAATTTCACGTTACTTTTAATTTCATGGCCTTCTGCCAGACACTGCCCTGTGCTAAACTGTTAACCCTTAAATCCCCCCCATGCTTTGGATTTATATAAGCAATTGGAGTATACCTGGCTCCAGTGATTTAAGGATTAAGACTATTTCAACAATATCCAAACGCAAGCTTTGATAAAGAGTTAAAATATAATATCACAATGTAACCTAAGAACTGCACCTAAGAATAAGCAGCTTCTGTGGTACTACTTTCGAAGGCGCTATATAAATTAACAAGATTTTACTTACGTAAATGCAGTAATAAAGCGGCTCCTTACTCAAGTCCAATGTCTTTCCCTGTTTAGGATCAGCGTGAAGTTTGTTGTAATTAATTGTCACTTGGCCCTGAAAGCAAAAATACTATACTAATAAAATACAAACAAACCATTACCATATAATTTCACCGAGCATTTCTGATTTTCAAATATAAAAGTTAAAAGCTTGTCATATAGTTATCATGGGTATATATTTTGTTACATTACATTGCATTACATTAAATGGGTACTCCAATTTCAGTTACCATTTAGCATTTTAATATTTGAATATTTATTAGACATATATATTGTATTTCTTTATGTGCAGTTATGCATATAATTGTCTAATTGTAAACAATGCAACGCAATAAATGCAATGCAGTAAATACACACCCAATTTCCATACATGCACAGTTCTATGCATGGAAATGTCGTATGCTTAAGGATACAGCTATGTCAGACTACACAAATGCAGTGAAAAGCATAATGCCATTTTCTACAGCAGAAAGTCGATTGTCATGGCTATAAAACATAACATAAACTTCAGAGCAACAATAATTGGAATATTAGCAAACAATAATAAAGATAATAATAAAATAAAATCTACAACAACAACAACGGTGTACGGTATATTCCATTTTGAATCATCAGACTCAATTCTCAAACCACGATCCTGATGTATAACGATCAAGATTCTAATCCAAGAATCTCCAAATTTTCAGTTGACAACTTTTCAATGATCATAATAATATCTGAATATAATATTTTACCAAAAGCCTTGAATGCATCCAAAACAGAACCAACTGGAGGTCACTGGCCCATTCATGCAGCCAATCTCTCTAAGCAACGATGGCACATTGACTGACCTGACTGATCAAAAACTGCATATATATATATATATATATATATACTTTGTCTTTTGTCATGGCAAACAACAAAATTCAAATCAGGCTTCAAAATAAACAAACCTTAACGGCCTGAATCATTCTCGCCACTTCCACCTTTGTTCTTCCCTTCACCTGAGTTCCGTTGACGGCAGTTATTTCGTCGCCGGACGCGAGGGTTCCGTCTTTGGCCGCAGGGGTGTTGTCGAATATCTGAACGACGTAGAGACACAGGCAATACGGCGCTCCCCCTCCAATGCTGATCCCAATCAGATTCTGAGCGTCCTTCTGTAGCACTACATTGCCCGAAGTGACTGTCATTCCCCTACAGTTATACAGTGTAATGTAATAAAGCATCCATCTAAGTAAGTAAGTAAAACCTTGTGGACTTATATAGCACTTTGGAAAGTAGTACAACCGTAGCTGCTTATTCTTCAGCGCTTAGCCTTTCTTAAAATAGCTATGGGTAAGGCAAATGATCGGCCAGGCAATGGTCAATATATTTGAAGGGCAGTGAGGCTAGGTTGTTATAGCTATGGTGGAAATGACTTAAACAAAGGAATGACTTGAGCTGAGATCTGAAAACATGAGGACATAATGCAAGAATTATGGGAATTGAGGATTAAGATTTTATTGCCTGACATTGTCTAAGGAGCCTAGCACCCCTTCTTCTGCAGCTCTCAGATGCGGCTCCACTGCAAATACTCTCAATGGAAAACAGCTTTTAAGGCATTTAAATAATGGACGAGGCTCATCTGGCTCAAAATTCTGTCAGAGGGAAAAAAGAAAGTTTATCGCCTAGTTTAAAATTGTCGCGCATGCAAAGAACAGTATCTGTTGCAAACACCGCCAAATAACATCACTCGTATTAAAAGATACCAATTACGGTAACATGAGAAAGTTGTAAGAAAGTTACATGTAAGTACAGTAGATGATACTGTTTTACGATACTTTAAATGAACATATACAAGACGATGAGTATTAGACAAAGAATGCTACACGCGTTGCCAACTGCTCCGTCGGCTTTAAATTCTTATTTCATTGTAGATCTACTAACTTCTAATCATGTTAAAACTTGATGAGATAAAACAGACACGTAACCACAGTCCATTCAGATCAAATAAGAGGGGGTCCCCAACGCGTAACCATGATTTCACTATCGCAAC
This sequence comes from Metaphire vulgaris, assembly GCA_018105865.1. Lineage (NCBI taxonomy): Eukaryota > Metazoa > Annelida > Clitellata > Crassiclitellata > Megascolecidae > Metaphire > Metaphire vulgaris. The sequence continues at coordinate 1,081,748 of CM030866.1, read as the reverse complement.
AGCTTACATTTTATCTTCTTCCAGGTAAAATTCATCCATCTGATCGTACATTGTTTTGAACTCGAGAATAAAACAAAAAACTTTGATATTGTAAAAGGATTTTAGAGTTTCAATTCTCATTAAAATAATCAAAAAACAACAACAAGGCTCTCAGTGGGCAGACAAACCACAGTATCTCACGAGGCACCATTGAACCTCCTTTTGATGAATAGTCATGATTGTTATTGTTTTGTTTGATTGGGCATTCTATTAAGTGATCATCCTTCCTCCTTACGATGTTGAACAATGTTGTAGGCATTGTAGGGCGGATATCGGAGAAGCCTGTCAATCAATTTGTCAATCAAGTCGTTGCTATCAGGTGCTCGTCGCCGTAACAGAAAACGCACATAAATATAAGTATAATAATAATAATAATAATAATAATAATAATAATAATAATAATAATAATAATAATAATAATAATAATAATAATAATAATAATAATAATAATAATAATAATAATAATAATAATAATAATAATAATAAGGTTTAACGTGGTTCAGGAGGGTTTGCCCTGTGTGAGAACCAGTTAA
>CM030866.1:1053676-1076176 GCA_018105865.1 Metaphire vulgaris | reverse complement strand
AGTTAGCTCGTCACGAACCTTCGCGCTCTGTGTGCAAACACAGCATACCGGTTGATGGGCTTGTGTAGGCCCTATTTCACGCATACCGTGGAAGCGAGAGGGTTAACATTGACTTTGGAGACTCAAAACTAGTCAGAAGTATAACGAATCTGTTAATCGAAGATTCATGGTTTCGACTGCGTGCTAATGGGGTCACGTTATACTTGGATATATTATCATACGCGATGATGTGTTATGATTGCAGACTTCTTCTGTCATTGCGTATCTCTGGTGCCTTTTAAGCCCTATTTGATTTAAGGCAAGATCCTGGTTTGCGCTTTAATTCCCGCTGTTTCCAATGAGTTTCTTCTTCTGCGCCGTTAACCGCGAGCAAATAAGTTCGTGGACCTCTCTGTTCGTTTTGATCAAAGGACCTACGAGCCGCTGTACAGGCATCGACTTTTCGACCGTAATATTTATTAATCCGATCATCTTGGGGGGGTGAGGGTTGGGGGGTTGGGCAGCCCAGCAGAGGTTACAAATTACGAAATGAAATTGCACAGCTTCTATTACATCGTAATATTCTTCAATAATAGCTGGCCGCGGATAGGTACCAGTGCGTTAGCGGTCATAAGACCAACTCCGCAAACATCTTTCGTCTGAAAAATGGATTTTAAGTGCTAGACTCCATCTTATAATAATAATAATAATAATTATTATTATTATTATTATTATTATTACGAAGACGACGATGATGACGACAATGGTGATGACGATGATGATGACGACACGATGATGATGATGATGATAATGATGATGATGATAACAGTAATAATAACAGTAATTACTTAGTTACTTGATTAATAAAAATTTGATTAATCAATGTCCAAGTTCAGTCTGTGAAATGCATCCCATTGCTCAATGCAATCTAATCTGTTCTGTTTAAAAGTGAAATTTCTTTTTCCGAATAACCAATCGATGGAACAAGCAATTAGAAACAAAGCTATCGACGTTGTTTATTATTGTTTACCATTGACTTCTTAGAGTAGGCCATCGAATTACGCAATTTCAGACAAAGTGAAGAGGTTTGAAGAAACTCTACCACAATAATACGCGGCCAGGGGCGTAGCTACGGGAAGATATATCGGTATATATACCCCCCAAATCAGATTCCTGGCTACGCCCCTGTACGCGGCTAATTCAATCAGGTTATGAATACTTGAAAACATTACTTTTTATCTTGCATGCTCCAGTCTCTCTAATTGGTTCAGCTTATTTTTTACCTTGTGTAATCAATCTAGAACTTGCATTAGCAACCGACACAGCGTTCGAATCACAGTATCTAATGAGTGTAATAATAATGTCTGCCAACGAGATGGTTTTCCTAGGCGCGCGTGTATCAAATTGCTTGGTAATAGCATTGAGTCCTTTAGGGTTCCGTGGGAATTTTAGAACACCTTCTTACAGGTTGGAAAAGGGTCTTGACCGGTTAGGCCCCATAGGTAATTAATTCCCTGACAAGTAGAGCTAATTGGTTGGACCCACGGTCACGATTACTATGGGAAGATTTTCAAATGGGGGCCTTATGCTGATAAGAATATCCTTTCGATTTCCCAACCTTGGGCACCTGAACCATCTGGCAGGGTAAGATGTATGGGGTGACCTCTTTAGCAGAATACATCTTCGGTCGTATAAATTTGCCAATTACCGACTTTAAATAAAGTCCAGATCATCCATCCATCCACCCAGCGCCGCTACTGGAACGAAGGAGTTATGAGTCACTGCCCCTATCGATTTCGCCAACATCTCCAACTTCCCGCTTCTTCACCAGGGCCTTAACCATGACAACCCCCATATTTTGCCATTACATTCATGCAAACGCTGTGTTGAATTCCAACGTAGTTTCTAATTTATTTCTTTTTGGAAAATATTGAATTTAAGTACTATATTGAAGAGTTATCAGTAGTATTCTACACTTTTGCGTCCAACCCAATGGATTTCGCCAACATATCCAACTTCCCGTTTCTTCTCCAGGGCCTTAAGCGTGACAACCCCCTTATTTTGCCATTACATTCATGCAAACGCTGTGTTGAATGCCAACGTAGTTTCTAATTTATTTATTGTTGTAAAATATCGAATTTAAGTACTATATTGAAGAGTTATCAGTAGTATTCTACACTTTTGCGTCCAACCCAATGGATTTCGCCAACATATCCAACTTCCCGTTTCTTCTCCAGGGCCTTAACCGTGACAACCCCCTTATTTTGCCATTACATTCATGCAAACGCTGTGTTGAATTCCAACGTAGTTTCTAATTTATTTCCTGTTGCAAAATATCGAATTTAAGTACTATAATGAAGAGTTATCAGTAGTATTCTACACTTTTGCGTCCAGCCCAATGGATTTCGCCAACATATCCAACTTCCCGCTCCTTCTCCAGGGCCCTGACCGTGACAACCCTCTTATTTTGCCATTACATTCATGCAAACGCTGTGTTGAATTCCATCCTAGTTTCCAATTTATTTATTGTTGTAAAATATCGAATTTAAGTACTATATTGAAGAGTTATCAGTAGTATTCTACACTTTTGCGTCCAACCAAATGGATTTCGCCAACATATCCAACTTCCCGCTTCTTCCCCAGGGCCTTAAGCGTGACAACCCCCTTATTTTGCCATTACATTCATGCAAACGCTGTGTTGAATTCCAACGTAGTTTCTAATTTATTTATTGTTGTAAAATATCGAATTTAAGTACTATATTGACGAGTTATCAGTAGTATTCTACACTTTTGCGTCCAACCCAATGGATTTCGCCAACATATCCAACTTCCCGCTTCTTCTCCAGGGCCCTGACCGTGACAACCCCCATTTTTTGCCATTACATTAATGCAAACGCTGTGTTGAATTCCAACGTAGTTTCTAATTTATTTTTTGTTGAAAAATCTCGAATTTAAGTACTATAATGAAGAGTTATCAGTAGTATTCTACACTTTTGCGTCCAACCAAATGGATTTCGCCAACATATCCAACTTCCCGCTTCTTCCCCAGGGCCTTAAGCGTGACAAACTTATTTATTTTGCCATTACATTCATGCAAACGCTGTGTTGAATTCCAACGTAGTTTCTAATTTATTTCTTGTCGCAAAATATTGAATTTAAGTACTATAATGAAAGATTATCAGTAGTATTCTACACTTTTGCGTCCAGCCCAATGGATTTCGCCAACATATCCAACTTGCCGCTTCTTCCCCAGGGCCTTAAGCGTGACAACCCCCTTATTTTGCCATTACATTCATGCAAACGCTGTGTTGAATTCCAACGTAGTTTCTAATTTATTTATTGTTGTAAAATATCGAATTTAAGTACTATATTGACGAGTTATCAGTAGTATTCTACACTTTTGCGTCCAACCCAATGGATTTCGCCAACATATCCAACTTCCCGCTTCTTCCCCAGGGCCTTAACCGTGACAACCCCCATTTTTGCCATTACATTAATGCAAACGCTGTGTTGAATTCCAACGTAGTTTCTAATTTATTTTTGTTGAAAAATATCGAATTTAAGTACTATAATGAAGAGTTATCAGTAGTATTCTACACTTTTGCGTCCAACCAAATGGATTTCGCCAACATATCCAACTTCCCGTTTCTTCTCCAGGGCCTTAACCGTGACAACCCCCATTTTTTGCCATTACATTAATGCAAACGCTGTGTTGAATTCCAACGTAGTTTCTAATTTATTTTTTGTTGAAAAATATCGAATTTAAGTACTATAATGAAGAGTTATCAGTTGTATTCTACGCTTTTGCGTCCAACCAAATGGATTTCGCCAACATATCCAACTTCCCGCTTCTTCTCCAGGGCCTTAACCGTGACAACCCCCATTTTTTGCCATTACATTAATGCAAACGCTGTGTTGAATTCCAACGTAGTTTCTAATTTATTTATTGTTGTAAAATATCGAAATTAAGTACTATATTGAAGAGTTATCAGTAGTATTCTACACTTTTGCGTCCAACCCAATGGATTTCGCCAACATATCCAACTTCCCGCTTCTTCTCCAGGGCCTTAACCGTGACAACCCCCATATTTTGCCATTTCATTAATGCAAACGCTGTGTTGAATTCCAACGTAGTTTCTAATTTATTTATTGTTGAAAAATATCGAATTTAAGTACTACATTGAAGAGTTATCAGTAGTATTCTACACTTTTGCGTCCAACCCAATGGATTTCACCAACATATACAACTTCCCGCTTCTTCTCCAGGGCCTTAACCGTGACAACCCCCATATTTTGTCATTTCATTAATGCAAACGATGTGTTGAATTCCAACGTAGTTTCTAATTTATTTATTGTTGTAAAATATCGAATTTAAGTACTATATTGAAGAGTTATCAGTAGTATTCTACACTTTTGCGTCCAACCCAATAGATTTCGCCAACATATCCAACTTCCCGCTTCTTCCCCAGGGCTTTAATCGTGACAACCCCCATATTTTGCCATTACATTCATGCAAACGCTGTGTTGAATTCCAACGTAGTTTCTAATTTATTTCTTGTTGAAAAATATCAAATTTAAGTTCTATAATGAAAAGTTATCAGTAGTATTCTACACTTTTGCGTCCAACCAAATGGATTTCGCCAAAATATCCAACTTCCCGCTTCTTCCCCAGGGCCTTAAGCGTGACAACTTATTTTGCCATTACATTCATGCAAACGCTGTGTTGAATTCCAACGTAGTTTCTAATTTATTTCTTGTCGCAAAATATTGAATTTAAGTACTATAATGAAAGATTATCAGTAGTATTCTACACTTTTGCGTCCAGCCCAATGGATTTCGCCAACATATCCAACTTCCCGCTTCTTCCCCAGGGCCTTAAGCGTGACAACCCCCTTATTTTGCCATTACATTCATGCAAACGCTGTGTTGAATTCCAACGTAGTTTCTAATTTATTTCTTGTCGCAAAATATTGAATTTAAGTACTATAATGAAAGATTATCAGTAGTATTCTACACTTTTGCGTCCAGCCCAATGGATTTCGCCAACATATCCAACTTCCCGCTTCTTCCCCAGGGCCTTAAGCGTGACAACCCCCTTATTTTGCCATTACATTCATGCAAACGCTGTGTTGAATTCCAACGTAGTTTCTAATTTATTTATTGTTGTAAAATATTGAATTTAAGTGCTATAATGAAGAGTTATCAGTAGTATTCTACACTTTTGCGTCCAACCCAATGGATTTCGCCAACATATCCAACTTCCCGCTTTTCTCCAGGGCCTTAACCGTGACAACCCCCTTATTTTGCCATTACATTCATGCAAACGCTTTCCCAACCTTGGGCACCTTAACCAGGTGTCAGGGTAAAATATATGGGGTGACCTCTTTAGCAGATTCAATCTTCGGTCATATAAATTTCCCAATTGCTGACATTAAATAAAGTCCAGACCATCCATCCATTCATCCACCTATCGCCGCTACTGGAACGAAGGGGTTACGGCCGGGGAGTTATGAGTCACCCATCGCGTCTGGACCCCCCCCCCTCCCACTACCATCCATCCCATCCCCCGCTGGCAGGAAGTACCCTTGGCAGAGGCAGGAAGCCCTCTGGCTAGCTGTACCTGTGTTGGGTCAAGGCTTTCCGTGAAATGACCATTAAATGTAGGCACACCTGCAGAAAGAAATGCGGTTATTTAAGCTCTTCTTCACCCACCCCCACTCCCACTCCCTCCGCTCCCAATCGTGGGTAAGCGACCGAGAGGTCGGTGAGAAAAATTACGGTGCGAAATCGGAGTGGGGGGGTGGGGGAGGGGTGCTGATGGGGTCGTGGCTATATTCGTCTCTGTTTCGGTTGATTGAACCGCAAAATACAAGAGAAGTCTGCCTTTCAAAGATGGAGACGGCTCCGAGCGTATGCGTAGACACTTCTAGTCTTCTATTAGGCCTAGCTAGCTAGGCTCGAGACTCCCACTTTTGAGATAGGCCTACTACCATAGAGTGAGGGGATAGTATATGGATTGGACGTTGTCCCAGTTTGTTTTCATCCAACGGTTATAAAAGTAATTCGCACTTTTCAAATCTTATCTCTGCCGTGATAGATTATAATCTCTTATCTTCAAAGACTGATCCGCTGTAAAATGTTTAATAAGGTCTTGTACAGATTTCGATGTCCAAGCTTCAATCAACGTTTAATTATCTCGATACATTTGGACCGCTCACGCGAAACAGACCGACTGGTAATGAATTTATTGCACGTGGTTATATAGAACTTAACACTATCATAGCCGCAGGAAAGATTCGCCTAATGCTGTACACTGTATAAACAGTGGGGCCTATCTCAGAACGCAATCCACAGCGTTGAAACGCTGACTTTGCAATATAGACGCGTCTACGAGTGCCTCGTCCTGTAGATTCCGTCTCTGGTATTTGTATCCGATGTACAGTATCTGTCATAGATGATTATCCGTTCGAAAACCGATCTCGATGTATGCTTGAGGGAGTAGCGCACGGTTCCCGGAGTCGGTTTCATGTGCCTTGGGAGGGAACAAGGTGGAAGGGGATTGGGTGGGGTGGGGGTGGGGTGGGTGGGTGGGGGTGGGGTGGGTGGGTGGGGGTGGGGTGGGTGGGTGGGGTTGGCTCTGACCAGATCTGCCAGAACGTTCGTTGTCAGTTGCTTTGCGTGTTTTACTGCCCGCCCGGAACGTGTTTGTATATGACATTGAAATATCATCTATAGAAATATAGAAGTATTCTAGAAGACAGAAGCAGGCAAGACAGAGACACATTGGCTCTATATATTACGGCAAGGGGCAGGGTTTAATCTAGGCCGTTTGTTTCCGGGGGTGGGGAAAATTGCCCTTCCCTCCGTAAATTTCAAATTCCTCCCCGAAAATTTTGGCATACTATATCAACTTTTACAGCGCTCCCCCAGACCCCCTAGCTGACTTCCCCCGGTCTTGTCAGCTCCCCCCGGAGTCCAGGAGTCTAGAATAAACACTGGCAAAAGGACACTTCCCCTGGAAAATTCACATCTATTTTTTGTAACTGACCATACGTGGGCTTTTAATCAATATTTTCACACTAAAATTCGAAGACCATGTTAAAATATCCTCTGATTTACGGGGCGAAAAGAGCGAGTTTTGCGGCAGATGATAATAGAGGATTTTCTTGCAGAAGACCTCTTTTTTATTAGCTACTCAGAGCTGACTCACGTCTAAACCTATTGGGTCAGATACCATTAGATCCAATGAAGTAGGCCTCCTGGGCTACAAAATGGGGTCTGGAAAATGTTGCCTTCAGAGACCCATCTGTCAGAGTGACAGCGTTTCTGGTCTCGATTTGATTTATGATTTTCAGCTGTGGTCCAGTTTTACTGCATTTCGTTACACAAGCTTTCATGACAATTTACTACAAGAACAGTAGATTATGCCCAGTAGGGCGATCGAGGGAAGAGCCGCGTATTAAGATATCTGGTTCATTATATAGGCCTACAACAGGTTTTATAGACATCAAAAAGCCTCTTCCTCCATTCCCTCGCTCAATGCTTTATAGGAAATTGTATATTGTTGATTTTTAATACTGTTATAAGATAGCAAGCAATGAAAACTAAGTCTTAGCGTCTCTAAATATATTGTAATCAGCGACCTGTCATTCACAAAGGAATCGCATTTTACGGACAAACTAATTGATCACAATTATTATGTGTGGTCTGTATGAGTATGTTCTAGCTAGCTTGCATGTATCTTGTTGCCTGACAGTGTGACGTCGTGGCTAGACTGAGCCACTCTAAACCCTGTTATTATTATTATTATTATTATTATTATTATTATTATTATTATAATATTATTATATTATTATTATATATTATTACTAATATATATATATATACAGTATATATATATATACAGTATGCTGTTTATAAATACAGGAAGAATTGGATTGATTCTGAAACGATTGAGTTCCAGGTCCAGAGCTGTAAACTGTCTCCGGACACTTTTTTATATATATATATATATATATATATATATATATATATATATATATATATATATATATATGCAACAGAGTGTGTTTTCGTTTTGGAGGGTGAATTTGATGGCGCTGCGCTGGAGGTAAGAGCTGATGAGGCAGAGGCAACTTCATCGGCGTTTAGTTATCGCTTCTTCTCCATCCGATCGACGTGCAGTTTTCAAGCGACTCGCATGCAGTTCCCGGGGATCGTAGTATTTGGCCAGATACGCTAACTGGCCGATCACTTCCCTTAACCCCGATCCTTGCCTCTGACGCGCTCCATCGTTGCCTTTAACCCCTTAACCGTGTATTTAACTGTAACTCAATGTAAAATGGACGGATATATCCGGGATTCCCAGTTAAGGGGATAAGTGACCGCCAACGCCCTGGATCTGATAAATTTTCCTCGCTGCTTCGCTAGGTTCTGCCTTTCTTTCGTAATTTGGCATGTCTCTGTCTGTCTCTGTCTGCCTCTGTCTCTTTCGGTCTCTCTTCTGGCTGTCTATCTATCTATCTGTCTCTTTCTCTGTCTCTCTCTCTCCGTCCCTGTCTCTGTCTGTCTGTCTGTCTGTATGTATGTCTGTCTCTCTCCAAACACACACACACACACACATATATACACATATATATATATATATATATATATATATATATATATATATGTGTGTATATATATATCTGTCTATATCTCTCTTCGTCTCTCTGTCTTTCTCTGTCTTTGTCTCTCTGTATTTGTCTCTCTCTCTTGTCCTCTCTCTCTTTGTTTCTCTCTCTCCTTATTCTTTTTCTTCTTTTCTTCTTGTTCTTGTTATTCTTGTTGTTCTTGTTCTTGTTCTTGTTCTTCTTGTTCTTAAGACGATTCCAATTTGCAATCATTTTCCATCCGCGAATGGTGAGAAGGTGGCTCATAGCTCAATTTTTAACGTGTCAAGGTGAGTTTTGAATCGAAAAGACGTAACCTATGCATCATATAGCGATGCAATTTCGTCTGCAGCGTCTGTATGTACCGGTACACATGTGCTTTGATCGACAGCGTTTAGATAACATAATTGACTGATTTGTACCTGCTAGCCTCTGTAATCTTATTAGCATCAGCTTTTTTTCTTCTCCAGGGTGGCACACAGCTTCGAGTTGTGCTAAGTTTATAGACGCATCATTCGGTATCTGACTCTGTCTGTCTGTCTGTCTGTCTGACTGACTGACTGACTCTCTCTCTCTCTCTCTCTCTCTCTCTCTCTCTCTCTCTCTCTCTCTCTCTCCATTCTCTGTCTTTTTATGTATCTGTCTATGTCACTGCTGTCTCACTCTGTGCCTCTATTTCTGCTTCTGCTTCTGTTCCTGACTCTCTTTCTCGCTCTCACTGCATGTATGATTGTATGTGTCTGTCTGTCTGTACGCAACGCTGCAAAATGTGGTAATATAAGATGTTACGTGTAATTGTGGGATCAACAGGAATATTATAACAGTCTATTCGTCGCTCTGTCATGACATGTGGGTGGCATGACATCGAGATCGAGCAGCTGAAGACATCCCGAATCATTTCTGCTTAGTATAGACCTACGTACAGTGCTGACTTTATACCACAGAGGTCTCTATACTATAGCACTGCTATACGATACGTACTTGCTGTTTAGTTTATGCGAACGCTGTTGGAATTATTGTAGTTGGAACGTTAGACTAAAAGATAAATATACAAGTATATAGCGAACATTTTAAAAACGTGTTTATATACGACCTCGGCTTATTTGGTGAGAGAAGATATCAATGAAACTTAAAATGGCTTCTCAAATTGTCTTGTGTGTATGTCCAGATGTCCGTGTGTCTGTCTGCCCAACTATTTCTCTGTCTAAACGCTTTGTGCGTGCTAGGCGTAAACTTGGATGAAAAAGTGGGACCCAACCCCTATAACTTTCCCTTCTCTAGCATATAGGCTCTCCGAAAGTTGATAAGGTGATGATTGTTCATAAGATCACAGCATCCATTTTCATCTCTTAATTACGAACACGATCATTTGCTTTGGCACAATCTGCTAGAAGCTACAGGCGATACGACAGAGGCGCTATAGAAGTTGATAGATTGATTGATTGGTGGACTGATTGACTGACTGATTGACCGATTCCTTTATCGTTGCAGAAAGAACGTCCCTGCAGGCTTGTTACAGTCAGGCACTGCTTAAATTAAACTATAGCGAGATGTTTTTTTTATAGGCGCAGAGTTAGCTGAAGATGAACACGCTGTGATCTCTATAGATCGATCCTTTGTTCGGCCAGCGTTCCGTACTTTCGGCTCCTTCTACTATATTTACAACTCTTCTATTTACAGTTACCGTAGGGTCAGTGGTGTTGAGAAACGATCGTACATCAACGAATATTCGTCGAGAAATCGCCTGTACAAGAATCGGTTTCGCTCGCCTTCTCTCACGACGCGTCCGGTACTATCAGGTGAGTCCCGAAAGTACCAGATGCGCCATAAAACGAAGAGTACCGTATAGGAAGTGGTACGCTAACTGAGGGTCGTATTGGGGATCTGGTTTCGGAGGGTTTTTGGGAGGGCGGGGGACGGGAGGGGAGATTCGCCGAGGTCTTTTGTTCCGCGTTCCTAGTGCCTCATTCGTCGGTCGCTTATTAGCGGTGTCTGTCCGTTGACACCGGCCAGGCAGGTTCCACCGCCGTCCGTCCACCTGGCTTCTTCCTCCTCCTCCTCCTCCTCCTCCTCCTCCTCCTCCTCCTCCTCCTCCTCCTCCTGAAAAGTAGCAGGCCTCTCCTGTTTCAAAGGTCCAAAAGGTCCATCCAGGCCGCGACATCCATCCATCCATCCATCCATCCATCCATCCATCCATCCATCCATCCATCCATCCATCCATCCATCCATCCATCCACCTGACTTCCAAATACGCCCACGGGTCGACCTGCAGCGCTCCTGTTTACGAAGCACTACTGCTGCCGCCGGTGGGATGAGGCAGAGGGAATTGTGCCGGAGGGAGAGGGAGAGGAGGAGGGGCGGTATACGGTGCCTAGAAATTTCGTCCCTTTCTCCCCACCCCACCCCCACCCCCGCCCGCCCGCCCCGAGAAAGGTTCATTAGTTTTGACGCTTTCTTTTGTTTTTCTAAACATGACTAAGCGGGCTGGATCGTTGGGCATAATAATTGCTCGTAACATCTCTTGAACGTATGTCTCGTCAAGTTTTGACGTACAGACCTCGCCTTCGTTGACCTTTCACACGATTCCGTTCTACGCCTCTAGTCCTCTATACTTCTGTGAAAATTTAATTCAGTGCCAACGCTAGTAACTTGCGTGTGCGTGGGTTGGATGATCCGCCCCTCCCCCAGTGCCTTTTTTCAGTGGAAACGCACGGGAACGGCGATTCTCACGCCTTTCTATCTCGGGAAGGCGCAGAATTTTTAGGATTGTTGCACTGCAAAAATAATGGACGGAATAGAAATAAAATAACTCGGCGAAATAAGTGACGACCTCTTTTCCTTGACAATCAAGATTTGACGCAATGAAGATGGAGACACTAGAAAATATGGTTTTAATAGTCCTTTCATTGGCGGCCTATATACAACTTCTGCAGTTTCCGATTTTTAGTTTTCTGAAGTTCATGGGGGGGGGCTGAAAGGGTCATTGAGCCTGTTCAACGAGGAAAAAACTTGGGGTATTCATGGGGGAGAGGGCTTAGTGAGTCTTAGTCCCCTATCCCCCCGATAAACTCCGGTCATCCATGTTCTCCCGTGACATCTGCTTTATCTTTGCACTTCTAAGGCGTAACTTAAACTCCGCCATAATGAGTTGTTTTAACGCCTCTTAGTTGGTCGGGGGGGGGCGCTTTATCCCTCTATACCGAAGGACTCGCATTTCCGTATCTACGCCGATGGGGCGGAAGATGTCTGCATGAGTGTCGGTATCTGGTATCAGTTGATGATATAGCCCAACCGGATCTCTTTTGATGTCCAACGCCCCGGCCGCATGCAGGACCGTTTTTTTTCATCTCCTGTAATTACGGCTGACTGGCTGATTAACGTCTGTCTTCCTGTCTGTCTGCCTGACTGCCTGTCTTACTGACTGACTGACTGAATAACTAACTGCCTACCTGCCTGATTAACTGACTGACTTCTTACTGACTGATCGGTTAATCCGATGTCACTGAAACCTGATCCCACGTTCCATGCTCCGTCTTGCTGTGGTACATTCCTATTCCTCACGAGGACGGACTTTCCTTGATGTCTTTACACTCAACGACTGCTCCCTTATGCTCTCTGTCCATCGGGCGCTGATTCTAATCAGATGTCATTTATGCAGATTAACCAGGGACTGCTGCATGACGGCCACGCAGCAATGCTATAGAAATTCATTGGAAAATTCTTTGTATGAGGTACGCAGCGGGCATTATGGCGTATCGCCGACGAGTACCGGTCAACCTACGAGCTGTTTCGTCGGAGGAAAGTATGACAACAAGCTTTCACATGTCAGACTTAAAATTTTGCAATTTTGCGCAATGTTAATTTGGCCAAGGGGCCGTCCATAAATGACGTCACGCGATTTTGGCAGTTTTTTGACCACCTCCCTCTCGTCACAAGTCGTCACAAAAAGTAAGACCCTTTAAAAACTACGTCACAACGCGTTAACCCACCCCCATCTTTCTAATGTCAAAATTATTGTTTAAATTCACTTATTTCTTGAATAAAGTGGGTATTGCAATGAATTCGTTTAAAATACTCATTATATTTATAATTATTATAGTTGAAGCGATATTCAGAAATCTTTATCAACTTCTTTAAAAATGAATTTATAAGTGTAAAATACGTTCAACTTTGCGGTAACACAGCATTGCGCTATTATTAGCAATATTTAGTATTATGTCAATTTATGTGACGTCATATTTCTGAACCCCCTCCCCGCTTTCCTCCGTCGTCACACATCGTCACAAATGTTTGAACCCCTCCTTCAAGTGCGTGACGTCATTTATGGATGGTCCCCCAACAGTTCCGGTGACCTTTCGCCTGTATGACCTCTGATAAACTCCTTGGATATGTCAGTTCGATTTTCGTTTAGATTTCGTTATCTCCGAATGATAACATTTATTCTGTAGTCGTCCGTGACACGGGATGTCAGACTTGACAGCTGCAATTAGCGGTGACGTACCGTATCTAAATAAGTCGTCACTTTTACACGACGATGACGCGCTTTATACGGGATGACGTCATACGTCTGACACGCTGAGCATGTCTTGCGGCATGACATCGGGACACAGGTGGTGCAGCGCTATCTGGCGATCGGAACTCAGAGATAAGAAGCCCCTCTGTCTGCCCAGTGTCCCGCAGTCGTGGTAGCCGTTAGCTATCAGGTGCCGAGATAGGAACAAGCGCCTTAATATCGCTGCCAATTGAGATATCGATTAGGAAGAGATAATGACAGAATATACTGACTGTTTTAGTATGGTTTGATGCAATGAAGATGGGGACACAAGAAAATGTGGATGAAATTCGTTCCAACACTCTTCTGAATGTTTCCATACCTATCAAAGGCGTCGATCCATTTAGAATATTGGGACCCCAAACCTCCGAAGTTAGGCACATGAAAAGCCCCCATAATAGTAGACCTCCCCCCTTAAAGCGTTGTTCACAAATTACGTCAGTGGGTGACTGGGAAGGGGGTCAACAATGGCCAAACTAGCGTGACGTACTTTATGGACGACCCCTAGTGAATTTTGAGCAAGACGCTATATAAATTGAGGCTCGAATAGACTGGAGACGTCTTTTAATTTCGGTTATTACCCCACCGCCAATTTCCCCCCTCCGCGCCCCTAACTAAGTCCAACGCGTTGTTAAGTAACGCCCACGCGAAGTTGACTATCCTGCCATTGGCTAAAACGGTTTGATTGACCCGTTCGTGCGTGTGTGTGGGGGGGATAGGGGAGAGTTAGGGGGGATGCTCGTGTTGTATCGAGTGGTGTTTATGTACACGTGCCTTGTCTTAATGCATCGGCGCGTCGAACAGGGGCTAACAGAAAGGGGATGTCTGTTCTACGAACGGTGGCTGGTTTTACACTTCGAAAGTGCACAGGTTAGTCTGGGGCGAGTCAGCGACTCAGTCAGCGTGTAAGAAGCAACTGTTGCTGATCGTCACTTTACGGTCAAACTGTCGGAAGACCTGTTATTTAGCGTTTTGGAACGCACCTGGAATTTTAAAACAAAGAATTAGCCCGGTTAAATAATTTATTCATCCATCCATCCGACAAAGATTGGTTTTTCTCTCTTAACCGTTCGCTACAATAATACATTCCCGTAGAACGCTTCGGAAGTTTCAACAACAAAAGAATTACGTTTGCGTCTAATCTAATCCTTATTGGCGATGTGGAGAGTTTTCCCTCTGCAAAAAATAATTATTCGAGCTGGATTTTATGTTCGAGAATAACCTACACTTCGGATTTATTGTTACGAGCTGTTCGGAATCAAGGTGAGAACTTATTACGCATTTTCACGATATTTTTTCCACAGAAGTCGCGGCCTGATTGTTTCAAGTTAAATGTGGGGCCTACGTCAATAGGTTGAGTTTCGTGCGTAGGCCTATAAAACCTTGTTTTCCAAGCTTTTAAGTAGAGGTTTTAGGACATCTGATATAAACTCTATAGAGACGCTGTCACTACAAAGGCCGCGGGTAGTGAAAAAGGTCGTCACCGCTTTATTTTGTTTTTAAAAATTAAATTATAATTATTTCGCTCTGTGAGAGAAGACTTTTGAAGGCCTGTTAATTTTCTCCAAAGGCAGACTAGACAAAAAGGTCATCACTGCTTTTTAAAATAATGCCTAGGACCCCCAAACTTCTTTACAAAGCGGCACTCACTGACTGCCACTGTAAAAACATCGAATCTTTGGAGGAACAAGGAGCCACTGCAGTGCAACTTCTGAAGGCGCTATGAAAATTCACGAGATTGTACTTACTTACTTACTTACTTACTTACTTACTTACTTACTTACTTACTTACCTGCCTACTATCCTTATCCTAATGGAAATCTGGCATTTGTCAGACGCAGTTAAGATTTCGATCGACACTGTCAGATAGAAACCTTATCTTTCACCATCCGTTGACAGACAGACAGAGAGGTCTAATGCATCTTAATAGGCGTAATCTTCTATTTGGCCCCTAGGCTCACGCCTTCCCCACATTTTGAGAGTCTAGGGAAGAGAAAGGTATAGGGACTGCCCCTCCCCCGCCTCCACTTTTTCACCCATGTTCACGCCTACGCCAACACTGACCTTTGTATTTCTTCTCTGTAGTGGACAGTCTAATGGTCAGAGTTCATACTGTAGATTATCCACAGCTTCACGTCATGAAATTCAGTGGTGACCGGTGGGTCTAAGAAGTGGGGGTTGCAATGTTAGTGAGAAAAATTTAACCCTTCAAATTAGGCTGGGATACTTCGGT
Source organism: Metaphire vulgaris (assembly GCA_018105865.1). NCBI lineage: Eukaryota > Metazoa > Annelida > Clitellata > Crassiclitellata > Megascolecidae > Metaphire > Metaphire vulgaris. Next base: position 1,060,761 of record CM030866.1, on the reverse strand, counting down.
TCCAATGTGGTCCTATTACGTCGATAGTGATTGTTTTCCTCAGCACCAAATAATTATTCCTAATTAAGATATCTGGATCATTATAGGCCTGCAGCAGGTTTCATAGACATCATAAACAAGTTTTATAATTAATTCGCTCTGTGAGAGAAGCCTATTGAGGCCTGCTGAATAAAAGGTATATATGCCCTAGATATGTAAAAATCTAATCGATTTGAAGAAATTCTCCCGCAAAATCCACATTTTCCTCTTGTTCCATCTTCATTGCTTTACCCTTTGCAAGAATAATAAATAATATCATTATCAATTTTTATCTACATGGTTCGAAATAGAACACACCCAGCCATTTCATACTACACACTAACGCCATTGACTGTACGAGAGAACGAGGGACATCAACTAAATGAAAGACCAGGCGAATATCTAAAGGAATGCCTAGTAGGGCGATCGAGGGAAGAGCCACGTATTAAGATATCTGGTTCATTATAGGCCTACAACAGGTTTTATGAACATCAAAAACAAGTTTTATAATTAATTCGCTCTGTGAGAGAAGCCTATTGAAGGCCTGTTGAATAGAGGGTATATATGCCCTAGATATGCAAAAATCAAAACTATTTAAAGAAATTCTCCGACAAAATCAACATTTTCCTCTTGTTCCTTCTTCATTGCTTTAACTTTTGCAAGAAAAATGAATAATATCATTATCAATTTCGATCTACAGCGTTCGAAATAGAGCACGCCCAGCCATTTCATACTACATACTAACGCCATTGACTGTACGAGAACGACGGACATCAACTAAATGAAAGATCTGGCGAATAACTAAAGGAATGCCTAGTAGGGCGATCGAGGGAAGACCTGACAACAGCCTATAGGCTATAGAATCAATGGATTATAATATGTGGCGTAACCATGATTTCTAAATATGGAGGGGGCAACTTAGAGACGTTTAAAAAGTCCTGCATGGCGAACAAAAAACCTTCCGATTCTGTAGTGTTCTCTATTGTTCGCGTATGGCCGAGTACAAGCAATTTAGTTTCGTACGAAGACGCGATAGTGTTGAAATGAAACCGCAAAGAAGACGAGACACGGCCGCGGGAAAAGCGTCGTTCCATGCTAGCGCGGTAGCTTCCCGCCTTGTTCGCGATGAGCGTCATGATTTGGAATGGGGGAGGGGGGGTGAGGGGTGATGGATCGATGGTGGGTCACGTGATTCGTGTCAACTCGATTTCCGTTTCTCGAATGCTTTTCTTGGCGCTAAACAAACAGCGCAGGTCGGTTAGATGCTCAGGTAGATATCTCCCCTGATACCAATGCTCTCTCTCTCTTCCATCCCCCCTACCGCCGCCGCCGCCGCCGCCGTCGCTACCGATCCAGGTCGATTAGGGAACAGATACTGGGAAAATATTGTATCTGGTTCGGCATCGGTTTTGCGAACGCCAAAGACAAAGACGCGGTTGTTATTATACGGTTGCAAACACGTCGTTATCATCGAATCCGACATGGTCTCCGTAGGTCCCTTTGAAGAACAGTTTAATAAAGATAACACGAGAAATATATGTAGCCTATATTATATAGGGGGCGGCTCGGTTACTAGACAGGTCGCCGCCGCGACCATCTTGCCGACAAATGTTAGCGAATCGCAGGGCCGGGTGGGTGGGTGGGTGGTTGCTGGTTGAAGGGTGATGAAACAAATTTTAGCTGAGTCAAACTGTACTAGAATTGTCAATATATTCTGCCTCAATTTTATTCTAGACCATTCGAAATGCCACGAAAAATGGTGAGCCATTTGAAATGACGCTATATAAAGTCTTTCAGAAATCTCTTCTCTGTCAAATGTCTACAAAATCGATCGAGAGATAAGAGGGGTCTAGACTGGGTGGGTGCACTGGGTGGTTGCTGGTTCTTCGGTTTGAATTTCCGTGAAACAAAATTTTAAATTTACAATTGGCCTATGATTGCGAGAATGTCGGGTAAACAACACTTTTTCTAAATCACCGACCTAAATTAATGTCTGTTGATGCTCCCATCTAACCATCTTAGATTTGCTTTTCTGAAATTAAAACTGAATCTAGTTTTAACAGCAACAGCTGGAAATAGTACTTTTTACTCTCTTACCAACAGTGGCGGTTCCACATGGGAAGCCCGGGGGCCGTGCACCCTTACCTTATTGAATGCCTGGCCCTCCCAGTGGCCTCTTGGGGTGGCAATTTCTAAGCATGGGGTCAACCATTTGTTGGTAGGAATGCAGTAGTAAGTCACGGACATCTAAATACTAAAGTTGCTGTTAGGAAGTCCTTGAGTAAGTATAAGGTCCCAACAGGTGGGTCACTGGGGGGCAGGCAGTCAATAGGGGCACCCCCCCCCATGTGGAGCCGCCAATGTCATTTTGATTGTATATGACTTTCAGTTTCTCTTTATTTTGTTATCTGATACTGATAAAAAGGCTTTGATATGATTTTACGTTGGTGCTTAACAGCTGCGGAGTCGGTGACGTCATGAATCTGCCCATACACACCTGTTGAAGACGATGGATTTACCTGCGATCCTTCTACTGGTGCTCTGCTGCGGGGTTTTCCTCCCAAGAATTCGCATCCTCGCGGCATCCGCCGAAGAAGGTGGTCTATAAGCGGTTGTCAGTGTGGGTTCTCATAGGCCGTAAACTTATACTAGGCCACCGGGGCTCGAACCCCTTCGCTTTTCAAGAGGCCAACATAGGGAAGGGGAAGGCATTGGGGTTGAGCCCCCACTTTTTCATCCGAGTTTACGTCACTGGGCTGTGCTCCAAATAACTGAAATGAAGGCTTGTTCAGGTGGCGAGAATATAAGGCGGAAGTTGTGGCTTAACCCCTTAACTGTGTATTTAACTGTAACTCAGTGTAAAATGGACGCATATATCCGGGGGTTCCCAGTTAAGGGGTTAATTAATTGGATATCGATGCAAGGTTTTCAGTAGCTTAAAAATAATGTCAGCGAGGGTCAGACCAAGTTTTTCGACCTATCGTATGAGGGTCATTTTCGATCAATGGGGTAGGGGTGGGGTAGGGGTCTTATCCGCAAATCTCGCGGAAAATAGAATGCTGGCAATTGATTCGATCACGTGACATCCGACTGGTATAAAGTTCTGTCTATCGACAGGGGTTCAACCTTACTCCCCCTCCCGCGGGGTGCTGCTATATGCCACGCGTGTAAGTCTGGTAGGCCTACGTGTCCAGGACTCGTTGATGTCTGTCTCTGCTACTGGTTTCCTTTACATATAGAATGGTTGATTTTCGTGATCAGAGATCTCTATCTAGTCTGTTCTCCGAGGGGGCAGTGCTCGAATTGTGAGAAAATGAAAGGGGGGGTCATGGCGAGCGTGGTGTTTTAAGAATTTACACTTTTGTCAGTTTTGCATTTCTCTAGGGAGGGTCTGCCATTTAAAGGAGGGGTTGAACCCCCCAACCCCCCAGCAATTCGAGCTCTGCGAGGGGGTTGTAGTTAGGTCCATATTAGTTTATTTCCGCTAGCTATTAACGTTCGTGATCAAGACGATAGCGGATTCTTATGTATGGGATCGTTTGACGCTCGTTGTTTTTGAGTCTACGGAATCTGTTTCTAAGCGAAGCGATTAGAGACGAGAAGAACTTGGCCAAAAGAGAGAATAAGATTATCAAGTCAAGAATTTAAGAAATCTATATCCAGTTACTCTTCAGAACAAGTTTCGGTCATCGCTACGAACATAAGTGCATAAGTGCCATGCCGTTGAAGGCCAATAAATTAAAATTTTAAAAACTCTAAGTTGACTGGCTTTAACATTTAATAAGATTGATTTCCCTAACTTTTTGCAACTGTGCGACCCACTCCAGCTCATGCCGCGACCCTGCAAACTTACTGTCAACTAAAATTGGATAAAACACCAATCATTTTAATATAAGCCGTATATGGAGGATTGCAGGCATATGAATTTCTTAAAACCTAAACCTACTTTCAAGGCTTGTGAAATTGTGGTATTCGTTAGAAAACAACGCTATTGAATCTAATTTCGCGCTACCCCGCGACCCACTAGACTGAGCCCTGCGACCCACTTTTGGGCCGCGACCCACAGTTTGGGAAACACTAACAACATATAAAACCATCCCGTCTATCGTCTCCACTGAATAAAGCAGGGCATGTCTTACATGCTTATCGGCCCAAATAGATGTAATTTCAGTGAGACGTAAGAGACACGGAATGACGATTGGTAATTAACAGCTACTGTTTGGAAGTCAGTCTCTAACCAGCCACAGATGGGCGTGAAAATACTAAATTCCGCCCGCGCGGGTCTTCACAGGCAAAGACTTCCTCCCTTACACGCCGACGACCAGTTTCCGGCTTTTGGACCCTGGTAGAAAAGCGATTAAACTTCAAACGAACCTCTCGCTAAAAGTTATGACCTTAAATTTTGGCGTTAACCATAGACCAAGCGTCCGTTTTCCTTGGTGTAATTATCTTTTGTTATGCTGTTATATACCAACGACGTGTTATATATAGCTACGGGTGTGCAAGGAAGATCGAGGGGTGGGGGTGGGGGTGAGGGTGAGGGTGGGGGTGGGAGAAGCCCCATACCTTATCATTTCCTGTTGAAGTCCTTCTACTACTGGTCTAATTACCCTTTCGGATATAGCCTAAGCACCAATGGCGTAGCCAGGGTTGTGAAATAGGGGGCTCATTGACATTTTCGGGTAAAAATCATGCCACCTATTCCCTAAATTTCTCAACGGTTATTCTGCGCATATTCCATCAACGGTCACGGTCAAAATAGGTGGGCGGGGAGGGGGAGCTGCTTCTCCCGTTGGAACAGCAAAATACACTATGGAAGAAATGCCTATAATGAAAGACATGTGTTTTAAGCCTGTACTGTGTATAGATATGAAAATACTCCTTTTATTGGAAAGACAGACAGAGAGAGCTTCAGATGCTTCAGAAGTCGATGTTGGGCTCAGAAGTCGGCAAGTGGGGGGGCCGTTGGGGTGGCGATTCCAATCATCGGGGGCCAACCATTTGTTGTTTAATGTATGTAGCATTAAGTATAGGGTCTCAACTGGTTCTTGGGGGCCAGGCTTTTAGGGGGGGCAATGGCCTTCCCGGTGGAGCCTCCTGCCTCACCGATTCCAATGTTGGTTCTTGGTACTTTTAGCAATGAATCGGTGTCTGCATGATGATGATGATGATGATGATGATGATGATGATGATGATAATAATAATAATAATAATAATAATAATAATAATAATAATAATAATAATAATAATAATAATAATAATAGTGGTAGTATTAGTAGTGGCAGCAGCAGTAGTAGTAGTAGTAGTACCAGTAGTAGTAGTAGTAGTAGTAGTAGTAGTAGTAGTAGTAGTAGTAGTAGTAGTAGTAGTAGTAGTAGTAGTAGTAGTAGTAGTAGTAGTAGTAGTAGTAGTAGTAGTAGTAGTACCAGTAGTAGCAGCACAGACAGTAGAAACGTGATTTCAAATGGTGTAGGAGGCCTCAATGACCTGTATGAAAACCCGCTACAATTACTCTCAACATTTAATAAACCAGCTCTCTTGGACAGCTTCAGCTTCTGAATCCATATATTATTGTTTATATGCGTTCCTTCTATTTCACTGTAGATTCTCATCCGCAGAAGGCGCAGACACCCGATGTCACCCACGGCCTCCCGGTCTTCCTTTGGAACCCGACGAAGTCTATTACGTCGTAAAGTCGAAGCCGTTGACCGTCGCATGCCGGGCGTCGCCCGCCGTTCAGATCATCTTCATGTGCGGCGGGCAGTGGGTCCATCCGAAGAAACACACGAACGTCGAGTCCGTGGACGACGAGACGCAGAGGAAGGTCATAGAGACGACCATCGAGGTGACGAAGGAGGAGATCGACGAACATCACAATCCGGACAGGTTCTGGTGCGAGTGTCACGCGTGGAACAGCGTTCCCAACAGCCAGCCGAAGACCGTGAAGAGTCGACGTGGCTACGTGCAGTCCGCTTGTGAGTACATAGACACAGTGTTTGTCTATTCTAGCCACCTTGACATTGGGGGGATTTTGAAATGTTTCGGGCGGGACAAGGTCTGAGTCTCCACTTTTTTTTTTTGGGGGGGGGAGGGGGGAATTTCCATCCCCCAGCCAACATATAACAAAAATTTGGGGAATTTTAAAACTTTGGGAGAAATCCCCCCCCCCAGAGAAGGCCTAGAATAAACACCGTATAGCCCTATACGACTAGGCGCAACTGGCGACAGGCCCAGTGGTTCAATTTTTAATATTTTTTAAATACATAAATTATGTTTTTGAATCACGAACGATGAATTTTAATAGAAACACTGCAGTACTAATTATTGTATTTCATTTTAGAAATATATTTTTTTAAGGAAGATTTCTATATTTTAAAATTAATTTTCATAATTTTCTGACAGAGGTTCGAAACTTCGAACTTGAGTGTTGAGGGTCTTTTTAAGTTTTGTCGCGTTGTTTGCGTAAGGTCTCCAAAGAGTTAATCAGGCACTGCTACAAGACTACAAGGCTTCCATAGGCGTTAACTTCTCGTGGGCGCTAACATAAATTTTTCCAGGGGGGGGTGCAAAACAGACGCTTGTGACCATAACGTAACTGGATCTGTAAAATGTACTGCGCTATATGATGCGAGATACGTTTATATCCAATACCATCCAATACGGTAGCGTCTCACGCGGAACCGTACATTGCGGAATACGTTTTAAGAGAGTATGCGCTATATAAGCGAGTCCGTTGTAACGAAGTTCTACTGTAGGCTAACTATGACCGTTTCCTTACTTGAAGTGACTTCTGCGTCTTCAGAGGAAGACTTTATCAGAAGTGTTTGCGTCCGGCTGACTGACGCAACGCAGATTGTTGTGACCTTAGCGTGGAAGGTCGATAGTTTTACGAGTGACAGATCTTGCCTTTGTTCATTATAAGAGCGAAGACTGTGGTTTTGATTACGGAAGAAAAGGACGCAAGAAACAAAAACATGTTGTGACTCATAAGGGGGCCCTATACATACTTTGAACGGACAGACAGCCAGACAGACCAGGGTTGGAGTTGCCGGGGGTTGGGGGGATTT
>CM030866.1:1008676-1048676 GCA_018105865.1 Metaphire vulgaris | reverse complement strand
CACCGCAGGGGACCGTACAGTGCGGAACGTTATAAGTTACAACCGAGTATGCGCATTAGTCGAGTTCGTTATAACAAAGTTCTACTGTATTGTATACTTCTTCTTAAGTTCTCTGCCCGGGAGCAGGTCCTAGCTCCCATTGGCGACACTCTTCTCCGTCAGCATCTTGGATCTTTAACCCTTTGTGTCCGTCTTTAGTCAGCATCCAGTACGTGGTCTTCCTCTGGTTATCCTTCCTCCCATATGTCCCACCAGTATTTATTGTTCTGAATAATGAGCCTCCTCTTAGAATGTGCAACCCAGTTCTTTTGCCGTTATTATCAGTGGCGTAGCCAACGAGGTTGGGGGTTAAACCGAAAGCCGAAAACAAAATATTTTTAATGAGTTTCAATGCATTTTAAATTTTGGGACGCGATTTTGGGGGTCAAACCCTCTTGGCTATAGACTGTAACGGTTAAACGGCGACGACCATTTTTTGCTTGTCAGGAAAAATAGAGGAGATAACCGTTTGACCTTCTTTGCTTTTCAGCGCCTGGGAGAAAAAATAATAGAGATGAGGTGACGACGTTTTTTACTTGTGAGGAAAAACTAGAGGAGATAGACTTTCTCTTGCTTGTCAAGATTTTTCCGAAGTTGTTCGCGGTCAAAACCGAAAACAAACCCACCCCCTTCCGGAATTCCTGGCTACGCCACTGTTTGTATTACTGTCTTTCTCTCCTTAACAATGTCTAGAATGTGTATTATTACCGTAAGAACTAAATGATGTCTGAGTTTTATTTCCTCTGAAGAACTTAGTGACAAATCATACAGCACATGCTCTTCTGCTGATCGCAATGCACATGTCGTGTTTTACGAAAACAGTGAACGGAGCCTGGTCGACGTGGGGAACGTGGAGCGAATGCCACAACAGGTGCGGAAAATGGTACCAACGACGCGCGCGCACCTGTACGAACCCGAGCCCCTTGAACGGAGGTGCGCCCTGTCAAGGAGACGCCCTTCAGAGGTTGACCTGTCCCAATACCTGTCCGGGTAAGAGACACAATTTTGAAATCTTTCCACGCTCCGACCACTAAACTAAAATTTTCTACTCCTCTTCGTTGGCGCAGTCGCGGGGGCCGGTCCCCCCCATGTTCTGGCTTGGACCGGTCGTAGCATTTGTGCTAAATCTTTGAGAATTTTTTTGGGAGGGGCGTAGGTAGGATGAATGTTTGAAGAACTCATTGACGAACTTTTTGCTCGTCGGACACTTTTTATCAGGAAGTGTCTATGTGCCCCCCCTATTCCTGAACCCTGGCTACGCCAATGCTTATCATTATTATTATTATTATTATTATTATTATTATTATTATTATTATTATTATTATTATTATTATTATTATTATTATTATTGTTATTATTATTATTATTAATGCGTCATCAGGGTATTTGTATTTTAACTTTGTTTTATGATAGTTATTAATATATATTTTGTTGTTGATCAAATAGCTTCTTGTACTGATGATAATACTACATTTCTTTGAGTCTTCCCCATCATTATTGTGTGCGTTTGTCTGCATGTGTGTGCGTCGTCTGTCTTGGTTGGCGTTTCTTTCTTCTTCAGAAACCGAGTTCGGTGTTGAATCCATTCTTTCATAACAGCTGCGTCGGTCACGCTTGTTTACCCGATATTAGGTTACTGCACCTGGCTCTCGCCTCTGCTTTTACTGCACCTCTGTTTGCCCACCGTTCCTTGTGTTGGCCTACCTAGTTTTTTTGTGGGCGTTATAAGGCGAACCTTAAAGGTAGCTTTTATGCACTCCGTCATTCTGTCGAAGACAACTTCTCCATAAGTCTTCCGGTGTGTCTGAAGTGTTTAACTTTCCGTGCATTAGCAGCTTTTTGCATGTACAGTAATGCACTGAGAAAAGTAAACAAGAAACTGCTGTACGTGAACGAAAAGAATTTTGTTGATATGTTCTTGTTCTTGTTCTATATATATTCGGTTGTTTGTGTTTTTGCGTTCTTTTCGGCCGGCGGTTTCTTTCAGTTGTTTTTGCCGTTTTTGCGACCGTCATTGATTTAGTTTGTTTTCAGTAGTTGATGTTATTTTGTTTTCGGTTGTTGTTGTTTTTCTCTCTTTCCTTAGTTCTTTCAACAGATTTTGACAACGCGAACACCAAATCTCTGTTAGGAAACGGGGAATTAGGTAGGAAATAGATGCAACTTTTATTTCAACCTATTTCTTTGACGTCGCTTTGATCATTGATGTGAGCGTATATCACAAAAGTGGCACATTGGAATTATTTCACTGAGTAGATTGGGGGCGCGGCGCCGAATAACTTTCTGCAAACTCCTCCTCCTCCACCACCTCCTCTATTATTGCCAGTGGCGTCGCCAGGAATTTTGGGTTGGGGGAGGGGCAAAAGGGACTAGCGTGTCAGATTCCTTACCCCCACCCCACCCCACAGGAAACTTTCTCACCGGATTTGCGCGAATCTGATAGGTGGCTTGGGGTCAGGTTGGGGGGGGGGAGAAGCAATTGCCTCCATTCCCCCACCCCCGTGCCACTGTAGTTGGGCTTTGCACTTTTTGTGTCCCGAACACAGGCAGGTAATTCAATGCACTTGATGTTCAAAAATACCGTTAGGCCTATTATTATTATTATTATTATTACTATTATTATTATTATTATCATTATCATTATCATTATTATTATTATTATTATTATTATTATTATTATTATTATTATTATTATTATTATTATTATTATTATTATTATTATTATTATCATTATTATTATTATTATTATTATTATTATTATTATTATTATTATTATTAAACCAAAAGCGTTGTACAGTCAGTCGTTAACATGTGAAATGTATTCGACGTTGAGTATTTTCGTGCATTGTCTGACAGTTGACGGTGTTTGGTCGACATGGTCGTCCTGGTCGACGTGCAGTCCCGACTGCAAGCACCACAGGAGACGGCTGTGCGACAGTCCCTATCCGGCCGACGGGGGTCATCACTGCGGCGGGAGTGACCTTGACACTTCCAACTGCACCGGTGGGATGTGCAAAGGTAGGGAGACGTCGATAGAAGACGGCGGAGGATCGTATACGCATCGTGTTCTCAATATGCTGCAATCAAGATTCGACTGTACGCTACGTGACTAAGTCCACTGGCATGATACGCGTATCATACAAATAATTAATCAGTGGCGGCTCCAGGATTTGGCAAGTGGGAGGGGGCGCGTTGGGGTGGCAACTTCTAATCATGGGGGCCAACGATTTGTTGTTATGTATGTAGCATTAAGTATAGGGTCCCAATAGGGGGAACACTGGGGGCAGGCACTCAATAGGGGGTACGGGTCCCCTGACCCCCCTGTGGAGCCTCCACTGCGTATAATATGTCCAACAATATTATACGCGTATTTATACTAAATTTTAACATTTCGTTTCAATTATTTTAGACAACGTATTTCTAACGCACAGAACTTTTACCGTATGCGTATTTATACGCATTTCATAATCAAAAATACAATGCACGTATGGTAGGTACGGTCGAATCATGGCTGCAATATTCATCTATCGGTATTTATCTGGATGCAGGATTCCCGCCGAGTGAAATTCTGGGCCCCTGTGCAAAGGGTAGTCACGGGCCCCCTAACAAGTGTCACAATCTGTTGATGACTTTTTATCTGCTTGTCGAGTTGTTTGGGATGTCAATACACGATCGGTTCGGGTCCTCTGACACTCGCCGGGCCCCTGTGCTCACGACGAAGATGAATGACCTTTTTTGCTTGTCGGTCTTTTCCAGGGTTCAGGGTTAAGTCATAGACTACTAATCATTTAGGAGTCCATGGTTAAGTCAATACATCATCATCACCGGTCAGGACTCCCTGCAGACCGCCGGGCCCCTGTGCACTTGCTTCCCTGCCCCCTCTCGGCGGCCCTGTGTGGTTGTAAAAATGCATTATTGCATGTTGTTATGATCATCATCATTACCGCCACTACAGTCGTCGTCGTCATCATCATCATCATCATCATCATCATCATCATCATCATCATCATCATCATCATCATCATCATCATCATCATTTCCAAAAGGTGAACAGTTTTTATGTGCTATTATAAAGTGCTATAGCCTATAACGACGTGAATTTCTTCAGTCGAGCCTTTTCGTTAATTAATTTTTCAGACGGTGTGAGTTCCTATAGCATTCATGGTTCCGGCGGTCACGGAGCGTGTAAGTAGAAACTCTACTGTAACGTCAGTTAGCCTTTGCAGTTGCACGACAGCAGGCAGAGGCGGCGTTGAATATTAAGTGCGTAGCTGTTAAAGACAGTTCAACTGGGGGTCATTTTATAAGATTAGACAATTTTAAATCTATTCTTTCTGGCTTAGGATTGTATTTTTTATGTGTCACTTGCATTGACGACTGTAATAAATTACTATAATTGATATTTAAAACGTATAATATTGATGGCGGTGAACATTTGTTATTTCTCTGCCATGCACAGAGCATAAATATGAAATTCGATGAGAGAGAGAGAGAGAGAGAGAGAGAGAGAGAGAGAGAGAGAGAGAGAGAGAGAGAGAGAGAGAGAAAGAGAGAGAGAGAGGTAGACAGGCAGAAAGGCAGAGAGAGACAGACAAACAGAGAGGCAGAGAAGAGAGGAGAGGGAAAGAAAGGGGAGGCAGAGAGAGGAAGGGAAGTGAAGGGAGAGAGGGAAGGGGAAAAGAGGGAGGGAGAGTGCGGTTGACATATGATCACCACCACATCTACGGTCATTCACATGTGCTGCTCCGTCACTGTCACTGTCATGCATATCCAGTCGGTCGATACCGCGTTTGGTATTGACTGACAATACCTAAATCGGTCGTCTGAAAACAATTCAAACTGTAACTCCAGTCAGGAAGATTAGTGAACATTTGTGCGTTCGGCGACGATGATTCCGACCGGACCTCTGGGGCAGACGGAGAGCAGCTTAGCGACAGATAATGACGAACCGGGGTCCCGTGTTGAACAAGAGATATACTTAATAGGGCCGCGGCGCAAACGTCTCGACGGCCTGGCGCTTCATAAAATGCCGTTTCCGCAGCCGTGTTTGCATTGTGTCTGGGGGCATATTATCGTCTCTCTCTCTGTTGCTGGCTTTAATTTCCTATTGGTGTATTCCGAGGATCTCCAATGCACCGATTTCGGCGCAGTCGTCTGTATCTCTCTTCGGTAGACGAGAATAGTTTCAGACGCTGTGAACCCGTTAGTTTCTTCTTCATGTGCCGTGCATTGCTACGTCGGCGGCGACCATGGAGTTCCACTCTTCTCTGTTTTTGGGTTTCCTTATCGGTTCGATGTTGTCTTTAGTTCTTGTTGTTTCTTTTAGGTTGTCTGTAGGCCTATACTTTATTCATTGTCTTCCTCTTGCTCTTTTTCCACTTTAAAAAATATTTGAAATTTAGTTTAATATAATTATGGATAGCTCTTCATTTGTTGAAAAAAATTAGATATTTGAAGGAACTGCTGAAGTTGGAGGACCTGTATTACTGAATTGAGTTGATGCTGTAAATTTTCATCTATATGTATTTATTTTAGTCCAATCCGCCGGCGTGTTTCGATCTGAATTAGCGCTCAGCAAATTGCTTTTCCAACCTTGATCTAAATACAATGGTGGCGTTCTAGAGTCAGATCAGTGGGGAAGGGAACAGTGGGGGAGGGAAGGTTACCCCCCTTCTCCAGTTCCCCCTTCCACTGCCATTTAAAGAGAGGAAAAGCCAGTAGTATTCAGGGACCAGGGATTTCCCCTCTCCTAAAAAACCGCATACTGTTCTAAGCGCGAGTTAAGTTTTCCTATTAATTCTAATGGAAATGCCATTGGTTAATATTTGTTTTGCTCAGTAGCGACGGCAGTTCCGAGCGACGATACATTTGTTTACGTCGGTCTGACAGTGGCCACGATGCTGTCATGTCTGGTCATACTGATCATCATATTCGTCGTACGACGCCAGAGAGTACAGACGCCGGGTAGGTTGCCATTTCCTGATATTTATAGTAGCCTATATAGTGTAGGCCTATACGCTAGATGCAATGTAGACCGCATCATCTCTATTCCAGACTTATTCCAGTCCACTTTGACTCGATGTCACCTGTTCAATTCTTCTTTGGTTTCTCTTTTCCGAACGCTAACACAAGTTACGTCTTTTATATTATTACTACTACTACTACTACTACTACTACTACTACTACTACTACTACTACTACTACTACTACTACTACTACTACTACTACTACTACTACTACTACTACTACTACTACTACTACTACTACTACTACTACTAGTAGTAGTAGTAGTATCATTATCATTATCATCATCCCTTGTATTGTATAATTTGTATTATAATACTTTGGTTTATGCTAATTTTTCGATGTCATTGTTGTTTCAATGCGCATCATATTGGAATGTTCTGACCTCGCTATGGCTAAAGCCACTCTCTTTCTTTTGAATTTTGCAGTTCTTGCAGAAAAGAAAGCACAGGTGGATCAAGGTGAGTGCGTTGCTAGCTTGAGCGCTTTGATATTTAGCTGTGAATACAGCAATAGGGGTTTGACCCCCTGGCTTAGCCCGACCTCTCGCCCAGGTCGGTGGGGGGAGGGGTAGAAAATTGTTCGATGGAGTAGTTTTAGGGAAATTGACCACTGACCCTATTTTTGGGATGTTTCTCTACAGCATCTAAATTTTCCCTCACCCTCACAAACTCTGGTTGATAGGCAGGCCTGCAAGTATTTTCATCTAACTTTCTGTCAAAATAAAATTTCAGTTGTCGAGACATATCTAAAAACTATGTATAATTAAATAGAATTTAAACGTACACATATTGTCACCCGATTACACCTAATAAAAGTAAAATAATAATAATAATAACAGGGTTTAGAGTGGTTCAGTAGGATCTGCCCTTTGTGAGAAGCACTACTGTATGTTTCACCCATCCATTCGTTCACATTATTGTCTTGCTGTCTAATCGCATTCTTTGCCCTCTTCTTTGCCTTATAAGTTTGATCCTGTATTCTCCTTCTTTGTCTTCTTATCTTTGCATCTACACTTTCAAAAATTACAATAATTCCATTTGGAACACCTGTTCATGCATCCGTTGTACAGGGTGGCGCAAAAAACCCGGACTGGTCACATTTAGGTTTGCATTTAATGTAGTCCGGTTTTTTTGCGCCACCCCGTAGATACGTTTCGCTCTCCCGACATCACCAAAACGATGATGTCGGCCCAGAACACCATCGGTGTCACCAACGGCTTCCCGAACAACAACCTTCAGACGTCGTCCGACAAATACCTGCTCCCTACGGCCGACACTGCCTTCGCCGACGACACGGCGCCGACCGCCACCCAGAAGAACGGCGAGTCTCCCTACAGTCAGCTGATGAACGCCTCCGAGTCGATCTACAGTCAAATCCGAAACGACGACGACTCGGATGTCGTCTGCTCGCCGCCGAAAAGGGCGCGCGCCCCACCGCAGAAGGACGCATCGCCCACCGCCGGTCAGCAGCTGTCGTCCTGCTGTTCCGTCGCCCACGGACAGAGGGCGTCCTCGGCGGCCGCGGCGGCGTCGTCGTCGTTTCAAGTGCCGCCGTGCAACGTCGATAAGAATTCGATCACGTGGTCGCGGCTTACGTCATCTGGCGGTCGGTTGACGATAACAGAGTCCGGTAAGCTTTTCTGTTGTTGTTGTAAGTTTACGTTGCTATTCGATTATTTGTAGGCCTATAGCTGGATTCAGTAATGTGCACCTGCTTCTGACATTTTGGTAATATGCATGGCACACAAGAGATTGTCAGTTTAATAATAATAATAATAATAATAATAATAATAATAATAATAATAATAATAATAATAACTCTATATATGTATATATGATATATAGGCCTACATACAGATATGTGGAAACACACGCAAATACCTATATAAGTTCAAGTAGTTGCCCGTATTATACGAATTATGGTATCTGAAAGAGAAGAAAGAGAGAGAGAGAGAGAGAGAGAGAGAGAGAGAGAGAGAGAGAGAGTTTACTGATTCATAAAAACACGGAACCGAGACTTGAGAGATCTCAGTGGAAACAGTTTGGACACATTAGTTTAGTTTTCTGTTAAATAAGAATAAAATCCAAGGAGGCATATAACGTAATATTTTTTAAATAATAATTGTCTATTGTCTGCATTCTGTTTAATGGCATTCAGTTCCACAGCGTAATGTCACCTGTATGACCTGCCAAGGTGACTTGTCGTTTGCGTTTGCAGGTGTTAGCTTGACTGTACCTGAGGGTGCTTTGCCGAAAGGTTGTTCCCAAGAAATATTTCTGGCTGTTTCTCGCGACGACAAAGACAGACCAAAGCTATCAGGTTCATTCATATATATTATACTTACAGCATACGCATACATACAAACATCTATGCATACTCTCTCTCTCTCTCTCTCTCTCTCTCTCTCTCTCTCTCTCTCTCTCTCTCTCTCTCTCTCTCTCTCTCTCTCTCTCTCTCTCTCTCTCTCTCTCTCTCTCTCTCTCTCTCTCTTCCTCTTTTCTCTGTTCAATGCAAATGCTAAAATTCAACTGTTTTATCTCCGACTCCAAAGCCGGGAGCGACTCTGAGTAGAAACAAAGAGGTTACATGTAAATGCTACATTACGTTAGATGCATACACATGTAGCACCATAGGCAGGCTGATAGCGATGTCAAGAGATACTAGGCGCATAAGAATATGCAGCTGCTACGGTGCTACTTTCCAAAAGCCCTATATACATGTCCACAAGGTCTTACTTACATATTTATACACACACACACACACACATATATATATATATATATATATATATATATATATATACTAACATTTATACATATAAATACTTACATGTAACATATTTATACATATTTGTTTTATTCTGATTTGCTTTTAGCCATATATATAAATCCACAAGGTCTTACTTACTAATCTTACGTGTACATACATATTTGTTTGTTTCATTCTGATTTGCTTTCAAGCGTCCTTACCTGCATGCTGCGTCTATGGTAATTCTGAGAATTGTTGTTCCTTGTCGATGTTCAGATAACCAGACGATGCTGTCGCCCGTCATCAACTGCGGTCCGTCGAGTCTCTCGCTGAAGAAACCCTTCGTCCTGAGTTTCCACCACTGCGCCAGCATCAAACACGGTCACTGGATCATCTCCGTATACGGCAGTTCCACGTCGTACGACGAACCGCCACGCTGGCAGGTACGGCAGTGGCGGCTCTAGGATTTGGCAAGTGGGGGCGTTGGGGTGGCAACTTGTAATCATTGGGGGCCAACCATTTGTTGTTTAATGTATGTAGCATTAAGTATAGGGTCCCAATCGTTTATTTTTTCAACTTCATACACGCAATTACTGGTATACCGTTGATGAGCAGTGGCGTCTCCACATGAGAGACGCGGGGGGGGGGCATGGCCTCGTTTGAAATGCATTTCTTCGTCTGTGGTTTGGTTTCAGATGTTGTCGAAACTCGGCCACGAAACGATAAACACCGACATTTACGTTCAGATCGACGTCAACCAGTGCCACGTCATGACGGAGAACCTCATGCGATTTACCCTTATCGGAGAACCGGCGATTTCCGGCAAGGCGTTCAAGATTCTCCGGCTAGCCGCGTTCACGCCCGCCGTACCGTCCTCGAACGACTACGGCCTGAGAATCTACTTCGTCGAAGATACGCGAGACGCAATGGAAGTAGGGGTCGAAATATCAACGACAGATTTTCTGGATTCTATAGAAGATCAGAATGATAGTTGCATCTTCTTCTTCTTCTTATCCTCCTCCTCCTCCTCTGCTCTCCTCCTCATCCACCACCACCACCTCCTCCTCCTCTTCCTCCTCCTCCTTCTTCTTTGAGTTGTTTGCAGTGTTAGAGGTGTGAAAATTGAGCTGGGGGTGGGGGTGGGAGTGGTTGAGGACTGAAATTCAATGAATGACAGAGACTGCATGTACCCGGTTTGCGATTTTTGTGAGGGTTGCAAATTTAGTTGGGCGGTTCAACCCCCCCCTCCCCCAAATCCCCTCCGGCAACTCCAACACTGAGTTTTTGTTGAGGTTACAATGACATATATCTGGAGTTTTGGAGTTTTGGTTCCTCTTCCGTGTGTGTGTGTTTTTATTTATTGATACGAGTTCTTACAAGGAACAAGAGATAAGAATGTTTTATCCAAGGTGTTTTTTAAGGAAAAACTACTAGGGGGGCCGGTGAAAAACTTTTAAAATTCCGGATGAAAACTAATTTTGGCACTTACCGATTTTAGTTTATTAATTGATTGATTGATTGAAATTTTTTATTTCAACTCAACTTATTTCATACATAGGCCCACTTTTACCGTCAGTAGCAATCCAGAATACTGAGCTCCAGTGAAGTAGCGAGGGGCAGCGGGTGCGAACCGCTTTTAGCCTCTTTTTCCTGTTATGACTAGATTTTCCAATCCATCCTTTCTAATTAGATGTCCGAAAAATTCCAACTGTCGCTTTCATAATTATGGTTTTTAGCAATTTTCTTTTTTACACCAAAAGCTTTTAGTGCTTCCTCGTTGGTTATTTTTTCTGTCCATGGAATTTTTTGCATACGTCTGATAAACCACATCTCTGCAGATTCCAGTTCCCTTTCTGTTGATTTTGTCAATGTCCATGTTTCTGACCCATACATCAGAACTGCCCAAACACATAACTTTGAAGAATTCTGAGCCGTGTTGTTGTTGTAATGTGCTTATTTGTGAGGATCTTTTAAAGTTGATTGAAGGTTGTCTTCGCCATTCCTATTCTGGTTTCAACGTCCTTTTCACTTCTTCCATCGCTTGTGAAATGCTTCCTAGATTTTTGAACCTTGTTACCTGTTTTATTTCTATCCTACTAAATTGTAGTCTGCACCTAGGAATTTCTTTTTTTATTATTGCCATACAGTACGTCTTTTTGTATTTATTCTTAGTCCTTTCTTTTCACTCTTTTTGTATTTATTCTTAGTCCTTTCTTTTCACTCTCTTCTGTTAATCTGTCTAATCATCTTTGTAGTTTTCTTTCTGTGATCTGCCATTAGTGTGGTGTCATCTGAGTATCGTTCATTCCTCAGTTAGATTAACACAAGAAGTCATTACAAAAGCTAAAATATATGCTAAACAGTGTTAGCCCAATAAAGAAAAACTAGGAATAACCTCTAGGGGGCCTTTTTTATGAAAGGCGGACCGCCATAATTACTGTGGGGGCCAGGAAACAACTGGGGCGGCCCCGTAGTCTACATGTTAAAAAACACATTTGGCCATAAGTTATATGACTACTTCAGACTTTTCATACCATGCCTACCAAGAGAGAAAAACTCGGAATAACCTCTAGGGGGGCCTTTTTATGAAAGGGGGGCCGCCATAATTACTGCGGGGGCCAGGAAAACTACTAGGGGGGCCCCGGCCCCCGTAGTTAACATGTTAAAAAACACCGTGGTTTTATCTATTCTACGGCATGCGCTGTTATGCTCTTATCAAATAATCAGCAGTGGCGTAGCCAGGATTTCACGAAGGGGTGGGCGGTTATGGCCATTCCCAACGTCGAAAAATCCCGACAAGCAAAATAAGGTCGTCGCCTATTATTTTGCTTGATTAAGTTAGTTATTTAATTATATAGTTGTATGAGCGCGTACAACTATATTCGCATTTCTCTTTGATTCTTTTTTTCATTTTTGCTACTTTAAACCCGATTTTGGCGCCCACCCACCCACAGAATAATAATATGCAATAAAAATTTTGTTCGGGGTGGGGGTTTAACCCCTAAACCTCCTCTTGGTTACACACTGATAATCAGTTTCCAAGCACTGTTTAATACGTTCATCTAAAACGCTTCCTTTCCAAAGACAATGTATTGTCTGTATCAGAGATGTCCATGGGTTGGGTTAACCCAAGGGTTGGGTCAAGTAAACCTATTGTCGGCATGGGTTGGATATTTGATGCGTTGGGTTGGATTGGGTTCTAAAAAATGGACTCATAGACATCTCTCGTCTTTAGTGTCTGGCTATTAGCGTTTCTGCAGCCTATAAACCATGCAGTCTCTCTGCGTAACTGAATGTTTCCTAGGGGGTCATGCAAGTGGAACGGACCCTAGGGGGGCGGCTTCTTGACAGGCCAAAGAATATCCTCTTTCAGTCGGCGGGAGGCAACCTGTGCATCTCCATCGAAGATCTGCTACCGAGCTGGCAGTGCAAGATGTCGGCCAACTGTCAGGTTAGTTGAGATAACAGGCTTTCAAGGAACAGTGTGGCTACACAGCCAGGATAATAATACCGGATTGGATGGGTGGGTGGGTGGGTGGGTGGGTGGGGGTGGCATATCGGCATTTCTGGGCAAAAAGTAAAAAATATTGACAAGCATAAAACGTCCCGTTGTACTTTTTAAGATAAATTTCTTGCATTCTCTTCGATCTCATAGATACAACTTAACCCCCAAAACTACTCAACGATTTTGTGTGCAGCTCACGGCCGGTCGTAGTCGGAATAGGGGGCGGCGGCCTCTGACCCACACCACCCCATGACTACGCGTATGTCACGGAAAGACGTTGAATAATTCGCGATTCGTTACATTGTGTCGACTTTTATGTCCTTCACGAAAAGGTAACTGTATACAATTATTCTGCGGAACGTAATAAACAAGGCGACATGTTGGTCACCTTAGATCGGATAAAACTGAAAGCCGTTTAGCATGGCGCGAGCGATTGACAATAATTGCAGTATTACTGGAAAGTTTGTTAAATAAAAGTTAACGATTTCAGTCAAACTGGCGGAATTCTAGTGTGAGGCCATTGTATTTAAGTATTTTTTCAATGTATTAATGACTCCCGTTATAGGCATAAGGCATGTGATATTCACAGCTTTACCAAAGGGCAAAGCTTTTTAATGCTGTTTTAGCTACTGGTGATTAGTTTATACGATGCTTATTGCATCACATAAATACGGCTTCTTTATCATATGTTATGGCCAAGACTTTTCACTGTTTTTTTCCTATTCCATCGGTCTTCAAGGCATGTTATTATCTGCTTAGTCAGAAAAGTCACAGGTGTGCTCTGCCCACCTGAATTGCTTCCCCGTAATCCTTTGTGCATCGGAACACTAGAGGTCATGACCCCAGAGATTCTATTCTACCTCTTATAGGGGCAATTTTCCGATAAAATGGGCGAGACCCCTGCGAAGCCATTGCCTGAATTTTACCCCAATAATTAAGGAAGAAATGATGATGATCACCGGCCTCTTGGCTTGACAAAGGGCGTCGCTGTAATTTCCCCCATTAAACTGAGGACGTGTGATTGGATTTGCACGCCAAGCTGCCTTGAGGCTCTTTGGATGGGCCAGTGCAGGGGAGACCACATACCAGACTAAACAATAAAAGTAAGCTAAGGATGGACCCCCCAGTGGCGGCTCTAGGATTTGGCAAGTAGGGGGCCGTTGGGGGGGGCAACTTCTAATCATGGGGGCCAACCATTTGTTGTTTAATGTATGTAGCATTAAGTATAGGGTCCCAACTAAGGGGGCCACTGGAGGGGCAGGCACTCAATAGGGGCACGGGCCCCCCTGGCCCTCCGGTGGAGCCGCCACTGGACCACCACCCCCGGCCACCCCCAGAAGATCGCCAAAGTGCAAACTTCACAGCGTCCTAGGTCGAAAAGCACATTCTGGTATAGATGATTGCAGAAATAATTAATTGCTTTTGAATGATGTCAGGTTCTTGAACAACAATGATAAAAAAAATGGATTGCCACAATGCTAAGGGAGTGATTCCAATACGTGTAGGGATACTGACTGATAATATCAACAGCTGACTTTGCAGTTTTCTTGTTAAAAATATTCAAATTTATCTGTTTTTTTATTATCATTTATTTAGCCTTTTGTCCATAGATAAACAATCATGTCAGTAGCTACGGGTAGGTACAGAATTGTCCATTCTGATTTCATACATTAAGAAAACTTTAAGACATTTCTATAACATTTGTATAAATCTTTAATTTCATTATTATTATTATTATTATTATTATTATTATTATTATTACTACCATTATTATTATCATTATCGTTATCATTATCATTTATCATTATCATTATCATTATTAATGTTTGGCTTCTGTGATGTTTTGTTCAGTCTATTAACTTTTCGTAGGAGATCCCATTTAGTCACATTTGGAGTGGAACACAGAATGGTCTTCACTGTTCATTCGCCCTCGAGTATCTAGACAGAACGGAGCACCTGTTGACCTGCGATATCTACGTCTTCCAGAAATTGCTGCCCGCCAACAGACAAGTATTACAGATATCGCACGACCTTTCAGAGGTAAGTTCTTTGAGCTTATAGCATTGGCGTAGTTACGGGAGGGGGCATATCCTGGTTGGGTCTGGTCGTGGAATTTGCGCAAAATCGTTGGAAAATCTTTTTGCGGGGGAGAGGGAGCATGTTCGGAATACGAGAATGTATGCAAAGAACTAACTCCTAACAAGCTTTTTTGCTCGTCGGGGACTTTCTTTAACCCAAAAATGTCGGAACCATCGTTTTTTGATACATTTGAACATTAGCGTCGCCACGGGGGGCAAATGGGGGCAACTGCCCCCCCCCAACCTGCCCCTGACCACCTACCAGATTCGCGCAAATCCGGTGAGAAAGTTTTCTGTGGAGTGGGGGGAGTGGGGGTGAATAAGGAATCTGACACGCCAGCCCCCTTTTGCCCTCCAACCAAAAATTCCTGGCGACGCCACTGCATTTGAATTTATTTATGGGTTGCTTTGAATCTCTCGTCAGAACAGCGCTCTAACAAAAGACGTGTTTCAAGTGTCTCCAGAGGCGTAGCGAGTGCCAATGGCCATTGTGGCTTTAGCCATGGGCGGCACACGAAATGTGTGCCGCCCATGGCTAAAGCCACAATGGCCATTGGACAATTCTGAGAAATGCGCACAGTTGGCGGGCGACAAATTTAGAAAGTGGCGACCTTTTTTGCTTGCCAGGCGATTTCCAGATACGGATTTGTTGTGACGACCTTTCTTTTGTTGTTGTGAGGATTTTTCTGTAAGGGGCGCGCGCCATCACTACCTTCCTTTTGTTCCTGGGGGGGCGGATATGGTCACGGGCGGCAAAGTTGCACGCTATGCCTCTGCCATTGTCAGCAAATTCACTACAGAATTTTAGAACGAGATTAATAACTCAACTTTATCTCTTGGCTTCATATCCTGGCTTTGGCCCGGATAGTGTGTGATTTTGATTTGACCTGCCATCGGCTCATAGTTCTATGCATTATGAAGTGGCGCTATAGAAGTTTCAAGACTAGATTAGAGAGTCATATCGGATCACCCCATGCCATTTCTCCCCCACCATTCACACTTAGGGTTATCGATATTTTCCTGTGATAACTGTATTACATGGTTAGTGGTTTTGTCAAAATTATCGGTTGTAACATAATATTGTGGTGGACTATTTGTGAATTGGTGATTTGTACTTCTTGCTATTAGAACATAGAGTTAACCTCAACTGACGTCATCCAAAGAAAGCCAGATCAACACAGTTGGAGAACCGGAGGCAATGGAATTACCAGTCTAGAACCTCCTCACCACAATCCCAAGTACTGTAGCATTGACATTGGTTTTGGTGATAACTTCATGGAATCGAATTTTTTCTAACAGTTGATATGTATAAAAATCTGTTTAGGAATAATTAACTTATTGACTGTTTAGTAGTTGTTAGTCGATAATTTTTGCTGTCTGCTCAAAACGATAACCACTTTCTCTTCATCTAGATTCTATGCATTCAGTTTCGCAGTGGCTGTGCAAACTGTGGAATGTTAGGGGCCATCCACAAATGACGTAACACACTTATGATGGGGGGTTCAAACATTTGTGACGACGGGGGGTTTCCGGAAATGTGACGTCACATAGTACTAAATTGTTTAGGTGGCAATCTTTTTTGGTTGTCAAGATTTTTCGAAAGACGAGAAGGGGTAACGTGTTGTTACGTCATATTTGAGGGTGGTCTGACTTTTGTGACGACGTGGTGTGACGAGGGGATCAAAAACTCCCTAAATCGCGTTACGTCACTTATGGATGGGCCCTTATAGGATTTAGCACTACATTTATAAACACAGTATAACTTACTATTAGCTGGATATTAAGTGACTTTCTCCTCCTGTTGAAATCACCGTCACTCATTCGCAATATGAAATGCCAAAAATGCACACATGCTAGATTTCGGTTCTCTGCCGTTCTAGGCTTCCGCTGCACATTAGAAGGAAGCTGAGCGAACTGCTCGACATGCCGAATACGCGTGGAAACGACTGGCGAATGCTGGCGCAGCGACTCAGCGTCGACAGGTTAGCTAGCATCGGCAAACGCTTGGTGTCGGGGTGGCGTAGCCAGGATTTCACAAGAAATTTATCCAAAAAAACTCTATAATGAAGAAATTATGATCTTCAGTCATTGTTTTTAGCTGCAAGATAAAAACATTCAAATCAGTGGCGGGCGTGTAGAGACTGGTTGGCGCCCGGGGCCAAGTCATCTAGAAATATTTGACACTCCCCCGATCTAGTCGGCGCCCGGGATAAACGCCCCCCCGGCCTCCCTCTGCACGCCATTGAATTTAATAATCATCTTTATTCGTGACAAGCACAGCATAAAAAGTAGTACACAACCAGTAGTACACAACCAATGAAAACACAAATCAACTGAACAAAACTAAATAATAAAAAATAATAAAATAAACCTAATATATTATATATATATAATTTTGGCACCCCCCACCCGATCTAGTCGGCGCCCGGGATCAACGCCCCACCGGCCCCCCTCTGCACTCCATTGAATTTAAGATATAATAAATTGTATTGCGGTATAGGATAGACATATCGTGCATTTCCTTGTGGTTAATATTGCTTAGATACGTAAACTTTTTTGCGACGAAACCGAGTCCTACGGACACGATCCTTGACCTGTGGGAAGCCAGGCATCAGGAACAACAGTCGGCGATAACTGACCTCCTGAACTCTCTTCGGGTCATGGGTCGAATGGATGCTGCCGCCGTAATCGAACAGGAACTCGGAACGACGTCGTGGCTTTGAAAAGAAGCAGTGGCAACCAGTGGCGTATTTACCATTGGGCCATTTGGGCCATGGCCCCCCCTTTTGGTCTTGGCCTAGGCTGTCCTCAGACCCTGACAAACAAAAAAAAGGTCGTCAACTTTTTCCAAAGTTGTAACTTGTCAGGTCGAAAGTGTCTGGCCCCCCTTACCAAAATTCTAAATACGCCACTGGTGGCAACCATCGGTGTAACCACCGGGGGGCAGGGTCACAGGGTTGGTCTCCCCTATTCTGGCCGGGACTGGTCGTTGGATTTGCGAAAAACGTTGACATATTTTTTTTTTTGGGGTGTAGGTAGTACGATCGAAAGCAACGCGAATTTGCAAGAAACTCTTTGTTTAGCGCCTTTTTCGCTCGTCACTGACTTTTATCCTAAAACATCGATGTGCCACCCCCACCCCCATTCCGGAATCCTGGCTACGCCACTGTTGGCAGCACATACGTCACTGAGTGTTCGAAAGCCCAGTATTTTGGATTATCGATCGACCTGCGAACATGCAATACAAGTCTTTTAAGCAATACAGCACGTGTGCTTTCGCCAAGGTATATAGGCTATTAGCAAAGACCTCGTTTCATATTAACGAACGAAAATGTGATACACTGTACAATGTGTACATGCATGCTCCAATTAAAGTTCCTGCTTTTGTAAATAGTTTCCACAGCAGACTTGTGTCAAATAGTAATCTGTTTCTGCAACAGTTGACCTGTGGGAAGCCTGAACTGACCGTATTTAAAGGCTTTGGCCTCATCACTAGTGATGTATCCTATGCGGCTGTCCATTAATTTTGTCTTAACCCCCCATCCCCCTGTCAACAACTGTCAAACTTTTTCAAACCCCCTCCCCCTAAATTGTTGACGTAATTAATGGACAGCCCTATAGAGCCTTTCCTTCGAAAAAAGAACTTGTAACGAATACCCTCAGAATGAATTTGAAATTTTCTAAATAGAATATGAAAAAATGCAAACGTTTCTTGCTTCAAATAACTCCTTTCAGCTCTAATGCAACTGCAACAGATTTCAGATAACACCGTTGAGCATTACCGTAAATTTGGATGAAAAGTGGGAGGGACTGATAACCCTATATGCCTTCCCCTCCCCTATGGTAGCCGCTCTCGAGAATTCGAACCAAAAGTAAAGTCTAGTCGGAGATAGCAAATTCAATTCACCCAATGGTACCTTTGCCTTACTTACTGGCTTACATGTAGGCTACTCAACTATTTTCGAGCCAATGAAGTCAGGTACTGTAGTAAGTAGTGGCTAAGTTGGGCTTGCTTACTTTTTGACGCTGACTGAAGCCTATACCCTGACCTATTAATCATCAATAAGGGTAGCGCCCGCCATACAGTAGAACTTCGTTATAACGAACCCGGTTATAGCGCATATTCGGTTATAACGTTCTGCAATGTACGGTCCCGTGTGATGCGCTTCCGTATTTGGAGGATATTGGATATACTGTAACGTACTTTGGATATGACATGCAGAATTTTTCAGACCCGCTAAATACGTTATAACGAAGCTCTACTGTAATACTATCATACTACCATATTAACTGTATTCTTTAACCCCTTAACTGGGTGTCCCGAGTAACGCTCGTCCAGTTTACATTGAGTTACAAATAGTTGCCCAGTTAAGGGGTTAAGAACGCTGCTATATATAGGGCATTATACCGATGTTCTCCGTTCAACGACAGTCCACTGGAATCTGTTACGATTTGCCAACACAGAATACTTTCTGATAATGTACAGTAACACTTTCCATTCAGCGACGGCTTCACATGGGGGCCAATGCCCCCTGTTTAATGCCTGCCCCCAAGTGGCCATCCTGTTGGGACCCTATACTTACTACTAGTTACCTATTCAAAAAATAGTTGGCCCCCTATGCTTAGAAGTTGCCACCCCCAACGCCCCCCCCCCACTTGCCAAATCCTGAAGCCGCCACTGCCACTTTGCATATATTACACTCCAGTGCTTATTCTTAAAATTTAAAAACAGCTCTTGGCGTTCCAATACAGCGCTTTTCCCCCCTACGCAGCCCTAAAATTACAATAATAAATAATAATAATAATTATTAATACAATTAATAATTATTTGGTAAATAGGTCTATTTGCGAAATTGCGACAAGTTATCAGGCACAGGTCCCCCCTAGCTGCAGTGCGTCTGGCGAGGCGAAAAATAATAGCCACACGGGGGCGAATTTAGTGACCCGAAGACACACACCTTTGTCGAAGCAGCCCCTCATTCTTAAATTCCAGATGAGACCGACCAATGTCTGGTTTCTTCTTGAATTTCTATCGAACGCGCTTCTGGAATTTTCGAAATGGCTGAATAGATCAGAGCCTGTCGGTCGACAATGGAAGCGGCTATAGTAACTCGCAAGCTGGCTATTTGGAGCCGTGGATTTTCAAGCGATTTAATTGGGACGCGGCCTTTAAGTAATACTGTTTTATTTTGATTTTCGTAAAGTTAACGCTATGCTACGATGTTTAGTTTAGGCGAGACCATCGAGGTCATGGTTTAGGCCTGTACGGCGAAGCAGAATTGAAGGCGGGCAAATTGCACTGCGTACGTGGAATCATTTAACTATAAATAAAGATTAAATACATCGAAATACAAAGCTACCGATCGACACTATATAGGCCTAAAGCAATAAGGAGAAAGTTGAAGATAATCTACGCTTTCTCTGTCTCAATCTAGTCTTAACTCTACATTCAAGGCTGACGGAGAAATGCTCCAAGTCGACTACGAACCGAAAAGATAGCAGCACTTTTTAAAAGAATAGTTTCTTAAACTGTTACAACCGACAATTCGTCAATTCCGGCGTTCGTCATGAAATTCTCGTCGCTTTGCTGGTGTCTTGCCCTCTGCTGCTGCTGCTGCTGCTGCTGCTGCTGCTGCTTAGCAGCCACGGAAAGCTCTTACCACGACGACGGCGAAGAAGGAGGGCACCAAGGAGCGTCTGGTCCTCGGGTTCCTCCCGGCCCTGACCGCCAACGTCGGCCAGAGCAAGCACTTCGTCGGCGCCTTCAAATACGCCCTCGATCACATCAACAACGAGGTTCTCGGTTCGACTCCCTACGAGCTCGACTACATCGTTCACGACACGAAGGCCAACACAACGGTCGCTCTGAGGGGCATGACGCTGCAGTACAACAAGGGGGCGGTTGCCTTCATCGGCCCCGAAGACAATTGCGCTATAGAAGCCAGACTGGCCGCAGCGTGGAACCTTCCCATGATCTCGTTTGTAAGTAACAACCCCTTGACATTAGCAATAGTAGTAGAAGTAGAAGTAGTAGTAGTAGTAGTAGTAGTAGTAGTAGTAGTAGTAGTAGTAGTAGTAGTAATAATAATAATAATAATAATAATAATAATAATAATAATAATAATAATGGCCTACTTCTACAGCACCATTTCTAATACCTAGGGTATCAATAGATGGTACTTTAAATTCATCCGCTAAAGACCAGGTCATTCCAGAGGAAACAGCAAGACAGACTATGGAGGAAATGTTAATTGAAAGAGATGTTTTTAAGTAAATAATAATAATAATAATAATAATAATAATAATAATAATAATAATAATAATAATAATAATACCTTAATAATAGAAGTGCATTATTATTATTATTATTTTTATTATTATTCTTCTTCTTCTTCTTCTTCTTCTTCTTCTTCTTCTTCTTATTATTATTATTATTATTATTATTATTATTATTAGCATCTATGGGCATTGAGACCAGTTCATGAATGTTTCACTTCTAGAAGTGTCGCGACTCGTCCGTTTCCAACCGCTACGGCCTCTACCCCACCTTCGTCCGGACGATTCCGTCGACGGCAAAGGTGTCCAAGTCGCTCATCTCCATCATGCGCTACTTCGGGTGGAAGATCTTCCAGCCGATCGTCGGTAACAACTCCATCTGGAGGGAGGCTGCGACGACGCTGCGCGCACGGGCCGAGGCCGACGGATTGGTGATGAATCCGGACGTCTATTTCCACGAGCCGTACATTATGTCGGAAGAGATGCCGGCTCTGGTCGAAGACACCTACAAGAGGACGAGAAGTACAGTACAGTATAATTATAGGCCCTTGACCTCTTAGATGGAAATTGTAAATTTATTGCAAATTATTGTTTAAGCTGAGCGGTGGGGAGGGGGAATTCAAGAAATACATTTTTGTGCAAGGGTTGTGGACAGGTGGAACAGTTTGAACGAGGTGAGAGTGACAGTTAAAACAACAGTAAACGGATTCAAAGGTTTTCTGGGAAAAACAAGGTTATTGAATGTTGAGAGTTACTACAGTGGGTTTCACACAGGTTTACTTAGCCTCCTAAACCACCTTAAATCGCAATAATAATAATAATAATAATAATAATAATAATAATATTATAATTAATTAATATTATTATTATTATAATAATAATAATTATTATTATTATTATTATTATTATTTCTTCTTCTTAATTCTTCTTCTTCTTATTATTATTATTAAAATGAGAAGTTGAAGTTTTTGGTCGGTTCTTTAGTTTACGTGTTTCTCGGTGACCACCACGCCCTGATCGATTTTGCGAGGATCATGCACGCGCGCAATCTGAACAACGGAGAATATCTGGTGGTGGCAGTCGACGAATCTCCCTACAACCCGGCACAACGCTTCAAAAGCTTCCACAGATGTTAGTTGTCTTTTCTATCGTGGGCGTCCGCAGAAATTTTACCATGGGGTGGTGCAAAACGGGGTCTTGTGACGAAAGAAACGGACTTTTACTTGTTTAATAGCTTTACAATTTTTTCAAAGGGGAGCAATTGCACCCCATTGAGCCCCCTTCGGCCTCCCATATTTTCTATAGACTATCTACTATCAATTATCAATTAGACCTATCAACTACAGTATCAGTATCAAGTATATGCTATAAACTATCAAGCTTTCTATCGACTATCAACGTTTCTATCAACTATCAGCTTTTCTATCAGCTCTCAACTCTGATGCGTTGATTTGTGTATGTTTCCTTTGCATAGTTCTATC
Organism: Metaphire vulgaris; assembly: GCA_018105865.1. NCBI lineage: Eukaryota > Metazoa > Annelida > Clitellata > Crassiclitellata > Megascolecidae > Metaphire > Metaphire vulgaris. Next base: position 1,026,522 of record CM030866.1, on the reverse strand, counting down.
ATTATATTGACACTATTTAAATATAAGAAAACGGCTTAATTAATCAAGTACAGTGGGAAAGATTTGTAAATCGAGTCGCCGGCCTAAGTCTACATAATATTATGGTTTTAAGCGCTTCGTATGATAATGACATAAACTCGAGGTCGTGTAGTTGTTGTCGTTGTTCTTCTGAGATTTGGAAGAACTCAAGGAGCACATGATTGAACCGTTCAGATCCGTCATTATGCTGCTTCCGAGCACTCCGATCAATCCACAATATCACGTGTTTCTCGACGAATCGAGAAAGTTGTCATCCTTGCCTCCGTTCAACGCACCAAAACCACCGTTTCAACTAAAACTCCAGGTACATCATCATCGTCATCGTCGTCATCACCATCATCATCATCGTCGTCGTCGTCATCATCATCATCATTTGAAGATTAGATACTTTTCCCCAGAATCCGCTAGCACCTTTATATCAACACACGTGGTCGGTGGAAGCATTTCGTCCATCCACCCTTTATTCTGACGGTGCATACATCTGTTGTATTTCAAGCGAGGTAACTGAGGGTTCCTGGTGCATTCAATCCAGGTACCGATCTTCGCCGCCTACCTGTACGACGCCGTCAACATTTATGCCACAGCTTTGAGGGAAACGGTCGAAGAGGGAGGCGATATTCGAAATGGAGTTGCAATGGTCTCCAAAATGACACAACGTAACTAGTGAGTCTACCGCCCAATTGGATTGAATACTGAGTCTACTACTACTACTGCTACTACTACAACTTGGATTGGACTACTACTACTACTACTGCTACTACTACTACTACTACTGCTACTACTACTACTACTACTACTACTACTGCTGCTACTACTACTACTACTACTACTACTACCACTACTGCTACTACTACTGCTGCTGCTGCACTACTATTATTATTATTACTTTGTTATTACTATTATTATTTATTATTTATTATTATTATTATTATTATTATTATTATTATTATTATTATTATTATTATTTATTATTATTATTCACTTTGTGAGATGTAGGCTACATGTACAAGACATAATAACACCGTTACTCAGTGCGCCACAGAAGTCATCGACCTTTGCCCTTGTAGTCCTGCCTTTGTACCTATTTGCAGTAGGACCCCGCCGTCGGTCTGCACAGTAGCCGCCCCCATTGCTCCCCTATCCAGCAGCTCTGACACTGTATGTAATTTTCCAGGCATTCAGGGCAATACGATGTTTATCGATCCTTTCGGAAACGCCGAGGCGAATTACACCGTTCTTTCTCTGCTCCCGGATCACGAATACACGGATGGACTGAGAGGAAGATCAATGCAACCAGTCGGGTACTTTACCACACACGGCATCCAGATACCCGTAAGTTAATAATAATAATAATAATAATAATAATAAGATTTTAAGTGGTTTAGTAAGATTTTTCATGTGTTGATTCATTCCTCTGTTTCATCTTCTGTCAGTCAAGTCTAAGTTTTATATTTTTGTCAGTAGTTTCATTCGAAATACTACTACTACTACTACTACTACTACTACTACTACTACTACTACTACTACTACTACTACTACTACTACTACTACTACTACTACTACTACTACTACTACTACTACTACTACTACTACTACTACTACTACTACTACAACTTCAACAACTTCAACAACTTCAACAACTACTACTACTACTACTACTACTACTACTACTACTACTACTACTACTAATAATAATAATAATAATAATATTAAGAAGAAGAAGAAGAAGAAAGTTTCTGGAGTTATAAACATCGCGACACCGTTTCAGTGTAACGGAAATTATTGTAATGACAGGACTTCACTTTGACAAGAGAAATCGACTGGATCGGTGGAAGCATTCCAGTGAGCGAACCAGAATGCGGATTCGACGGATCGAAGTGCAACTGGTCCACCGGTCAGTCAGATCCGCCGCTTTAGGCCTATCTGCTTAAAACCACGGCTTCAATTAATCACATAGGCCTAATAGTGTAACTACAGTATGGACTACAAATTGTTTTATATTCTCCGGTAAATGCAAGTCGATATTCAAACTGTGACCGCTCCAGCCTAAAAAATTAGAAAATTTGGGCGACATTTTTATGTACTAAAATTTAGTAACTTCACATCACTTTGACGACAACAGGGGTTCAGAGTGCTTCAGAATAGCTTCTGCTCTGTGCGAGAACCACTATTTTCCACTCGGCCATTCATACGCATTCATTCATTCGCCGTGTAGGCCTAATCTCATTCTCTGTCCTCTTGTAGGTTTGTACATGTATTCTCCTTCTTTGTCTTCTTGTCTTTGTATGTAGAAATAACCAGGGTGCGATTTGTGACCTGGAGCAGTGGGGGTAGGGGGGGGGATATGTCGAGCTTGGGGGGATGTAGTTGTTGGAAACTGTAGCAGTGGGGGGATGTAGTGGTGGGGGATGTAGCAGTAGGGGGATGCAGTTGGGCAGTGGGGGATTACTCCCTTCCCCCCCGCAAATCGCGCCCTGGAAATAACAACATTAAAACGTTGCAGTATGCAATGTCATAAATGCCCGATTCAGTTAACCTACCGTACTCACTATTTCTGCTATACCTTGTATATTCTGTATTCGCAGATATTTTTGTCGGTTGTCCTTGTAGATTGGTCCATCGCCACCATCTGTACTGTAATGGCGTCCTCTGTGATCATTTCCGCGGTGCTTGTGTTCTCTCTCAGGTAAGAACCTATTCGCTACATAATCCTTAACCCCTTAACTGGGGATCCCGGATATATCCGTCCATTTTACATTGAGTTACAGTTAAATACACGGTTAAGGGGTTAAGACTTCATAAGTGCATAAGACATAAATTGGTTATTTTGGGAAGGTCATTTTTGCTGGTTAGGAACGATTTGTTACATCATATGTAGGGTGGGTCATACACTGGTTGATGACAAGACCAATATTCAATACGGAGTTTTTCCCATGAATTGTGCCTTAAACTGAAAATCGTAAATTTGAAATTTTTATCAATTATCGGTTTGAACTGAATTCCTCTGACTGTTGTTCCTGTAAGTAAAGCAAGTAAGCAAAATCTCGTGAATTTCTATAGCGCTTTCGAAAGCAGGCACCGTAGTAGCTGCCTATTCCTAGGCGCTTAATCTACCACTGAGATACCTGCAGCCGAATTTTAGCAGACAGTCTGGCAAGGTCAATAATATCTGACATCAGTCAGAGTTAAGCAAGTAAGTAAAATCTCGTGAATTTACATACCTTTTTGGGAAGTTGTACAACAGTAGCTGCTTGAAGCAGGAGCGGGTTTCAAAATAGATGCAAAATAGTTGTCCATGGGGTCGTCCATAAATGACTAACGCAATTTTGGCACTTTTTGACCCTTCTCCCTATACGTAACGCGACGTAGCAAAACGTCAGACCCCCTAAAGTATGACGTAACAACGGGCCGAACCCCCTTTTCGTCTTCCGAAAAGTCTTGACAAGCAAAAAAGCCATTCATCCTTCTATTTTTCCCTCTCCAAACATACTGACAAGCAAAAAAGGCCATCCTTGTAGGCCTATTTTCCCTCTCCAAATACCATGACAAGCAAAAAAAGAGATAAAGGTCGTCACTTAAAAATTTTGTGTTGCGTTATGTCACATTTACGGAACCCTCCCCTCGTCACACTTCGTAACATATGTCCGGACCACCTCCTCCCCCCCTAGGCGCGTTCGTTACGTCATTTATGGACGAGCCCCATTACGTTTGACTGTTGCTTCGATGTCAGGCATTACATCTACGAACAGAAGTTGGCGAGTCTCCTGTGGAAGATAGATTACAAGGACCTCATGGTGGTGGAAAACGGCAGCGATCCGAACTTTTCCGATAGAGTGACATTCTACAAGGTAGGCCTACACCTTCTGGCACCTATTTTAACTGCAGTAGTTCTATGGACTCAAAGGTAATTAGGGACTGGACATTCAACTCACGCAGCTGTCCTAAACTAATAGACCGTAAGCCCTACATTATATAGTGATTTTCACACAGGCTAACTTAGACTTATAAATAACCTAAAATCACGTTGTTATTATTATTATTACAATTACTACTACTACTACTACTACTACTACTACTACTACTACTACTACTACTACTACTACTACTACTACTACTACTACTACTACTACTACTACTACTACTACTACTACTACTACTACTACTGCTACTACTACTACTACTGCTGCTACTACTACTACTACTACTACTACTACTACTACTACTACTACTACGAGGTGGGAGTGACAGTTGAAACAGTGAACGGATTCAAAGGCTATCTAGATAAACTAGGTTATTGAATGCAGATGGTTACATCAGTGGTTTTCACACAGGCTTACTTAGCTAGGCCCTAAACCACTTAAAATCACTACTACTACTACTACTACTACTACTACTACTACTACTACTACTACTACTACTACTACTACTACTACTACTACTACTACTACTACTACTACTACTACTACTACTACTACTACTACTACTACTACTACTACTATTATTATTATTATTATTATTATTATTATTATTATTATTATTATTATTATTATATGAGTCGATCGTAGACTGATATACTGTACGTATATTGACTATTGCCTGGTTGATCATTCGCCTTTCCCATGGCTGTTTTAAGAAAGGTCGACCGCCTAAGAATAAGCAGCTACTGTTGTGCTGTTTTCCAAAGCGCTATATATAAATCCACGGGATTTTACATACTTACAAAGTGGACGCAGATTGATTAAAGCGCATCGTGTATAAATTGTCCTCCGTGTCCTCACACAGCGAAGCGCCTTCGGTCGGGTCAGCATCCCGTCGACCGCCGGGCACGGACACCACCACTCGGGTCACTTCCACACGGAAGTGGCCGCCTACAGAGGCCAGACGGTCGCCATCGAGGTGATCAAAAGCCGGAACGTAGAGATCAACAGGACGATCAAAAAGGAGCTGCACGTGATGAAGGAGATGGCCCACGACAACATCAACCGCTTCATCGGAGCCTGCATCGAAGCTCCGCACACCGTCTGCATCGTCACACATTACTGCCAACGAGGAAGTCTCAGGGTAAAGCAGCCCAAAAATCGGCCTAAAACTGCCGCCTAAAACAACTGCCTACATATCGTCCGAATACCGCCCAGACATTGCCTCATTCCCTAGTGGTTCCACACGGAGGGAGGTTCGGGGGTACACGGTGGGGGGTCCGTGCCCCCTATTGAATGCCCGTCCCCAGTGCCCCCACTTTTGGGACCCTATACTTACTACTACATACCAATCGGCAAATTGTTGGCCTCCAGGCTTAGAAGTTGCCACGCCAACGCCCCCCCCACTTGCCAAATCCTGGAGCCGCCACCGATTATGCCGTTGTTTGGTGTCTATATTTCCAAACAATTTCTAATGACTGATGTATGACATCTATGCCACGTACAGAAAGTCTAGTCTAAACGTGTTGCTAAATGCAAAAGTTCGTAATTTCATTTTTTTAGTTATAATGAAAATCGATGCCGCATTATATGCGTTTTTCCTTGACCAAGTAGAAGAGACAATATTCCTAGACTATATTGGATATGACAATTGGGGCATTACGTTTAAAATCAAAGAGCGACCGTCAGGGGCGTAGCCACGGGGGTTATATCGGTCTATATACCCCCCAAATCAGACTACCTCTAAAATTTTTAATGTTTTTAAAGATTTTTAAAGTTTTCAAAGATTTATACCACCCGCAAGTCACATGATAACCCCCCAATCAAATTCCTGGCTACGCCCCTGGCGACCATCGACTGATGTCAAGAGCATTTCAACTTACGTAGACTTCCTAATCCATCGACTCGTTCTTTAATAAACTGTACATTTTCACTTGTTCAAGACAATAATATATATAGCTTGTGTTGAAACCATTGCAGGACATTTTAGAAAACAGCGACATCCACTTGGACGATATGTTCATAGCGTCACTCGTCTTTGACCTCATCAAGGTAGAGTCTGTTCAGTTGATCTGTTTTTAACCAGGGGCGTAGCCAGGAATATGATTTGGGAGGGTATAAATGTTTGGGGGAGTGTATAAACCTTAAACCTTCACTATAAACAATATAAACCATATAAATCACACAACAAACTTTAAGGTAGACTGATTTTTTTTTTTTTGGGGTATATATATATAAATCGTCGCTACGCCCTACAAACTAGTTTTACAGTTCTTCGGTGGGATATATAAATGCAACCTTTAAAGGACAAAATATGTTAAGGCCCAGATAATGAGAGAGAGAGAAAGAGAGAGAGAGAGAGAGAGAGAGAGAGAGAGAGAGAGAGAGAGAGAGAGAGAGTAGGTAGTCTGTTTCAGTAGCTCGAAATATGAAGTTGAAGAGATTGTTACATAAAGATTACGTCATTTTTGATATTATGTCTTTCGTCTCGAAAGGGAATGATCTACCTTCACGACAGCGAGATCGAATTCCACGGGCGACTCCGACCGTCCCACTGCCTCGTCGACGGTCGCTGGGTCCTTCAGATCGCCGACTTCGGACTCCGCACCCTCAGGGCCAGGGATGCCACCCCCACGCCGGGCGACGAAGTCACCATACAAAGTAAATAGATGACGCCCGCAAAATGTCGATCGTACAGCTTTGTAACAGCTTACTGAAACTTTGAAAGGAAAAACCAGTATCTTGAGAGATTTCATGTATATGCCAGATTTCTCTACGATATTTTATTTTTTTAGATAATGGGGTGATGGTGTACGTCGGCAACGTTTTGTCCCTTCCTTCATTCATTTATTCATTCATTCATTCATCCAGTCAGTTAGTCAGTTCAGTCAGTCAGTCAGTCAGTTAGTCAGTCAGTCAGTCAGTCAGTCAGTAATCTTATTCTTTCCTCGTGTAAATCTTTCTCTAACAATTTGCCTTAGAAATGCTATTAGTACTTTTGCTGGTCTTGCACCAGAGTTGCTCTGGTATGCGCCGGAGTTCCTGAGGGACCCCTGCGCACCCCAGTGGGGCTCACAGAAGGGAGACGTCTATTCGTTCGGTCTGATCCTGTACGAACTTCACACCAGACATCGGCCGTGGCAGCGGATCGGTCTACCTGTGGCAGGTGAAAACACTAATTAAAATTAAAATGTGCATTCGGTGACTAAAGCTATATTGCCTGCTATGATTCTAGTTTATATAAACGATGAAGCGAAATAATAGAGAAGGAAAAAGAATTGAGATCGAAACGAACTGATCCCTGTTAGGAGGGAGATTCCCCAACCTCAACCTCAACCCCCAAAAAAAACCAGCACTTACATAAATTTTGCATTGAACTGTGCCTTTTCCCCTCCAACCAAGTCGATTCCCCGCCCGAAAGCCTCAATTCCCTCCTCCCAAAGGCCTGGAGTCTGGATAAAACACTGACTGATCCTCTTAAACAAGGCTCTGAAGCTCAAATGACAACGCTTTAAAATGAAGAGCTTTTAGCGTTTGAAACCATTGGCGTATCCATGGGGGGCTGCAGGGATATTTTTACACCCCCTAACATCCCCCAACACCCCCAATTTGAGACCGACACCCCCAACACCTCCCCCCAATCTCAGCTATGGGATGACCTTTTTTTGATTGTCAGACTTTTTTCGGCAGGGACCCCAGAATTTACCGACACCCCCCAAATTGATAATCCTAGAAATAACCCTGGAGAGGCTGAGACCCGACTCCCTATTTTGGATCGGTCGTGTGATTTGCGCAAAGCCGCTAAGTAATTTGGGGGTTGGGGGTTGGTGGGTGGGGGGATGGGTGGGAAGGAAGGTAGTGGCATGATCGAAAAGAATGATTGAAAAGTCCAAATACTGTAACTCTTCAGAGGAGTTTTTCTCATTCGAAAGCGTCGATGTCTCTTCCCAATTTCCGGAATCCTGGCTGTACCACTGTTTGACAAGAGGAACTTGGCAGTGGTGGTTTTGGGTTTGTGCGTTTTTTGCAGCGGCGAATTCAATTTTGGGGCCGTGCATTTGGTGTTTAATGTATTTATGAACAGACTATAGGGTCCCAATGGGGAGGCCATCCCATTAGACCGGACACAGTCTGCCTGAAGTGTGGAGAGTTCGTGAAGCGCTGTATGCAGGACTGTTGGCAGGAAGAGGAAAGTCTGAGACCAGACTTTTGGTTTTTGCGTTTTTTGTGCAGCAATTTAATTTTTTTGACATGCATTTTCATTGGCAGAGGTAATGAACAGACTGAAGTGTCCGCCCATCAAAGGCCATCCCATTAGACCGGACACAGTCTGCCTGAAGGGGCAGGGGCAGAGTTCGTGAAGCGGCTGTCTGCAGGACTGTTGCCGATGATGAAAGAGTATAATTGAGACCAAAATGAATAATAACATCGCGCAAGACTAAAGAACGGTTTAAAAGTGGATGTGAGTTCCAAAACGAGCACACAACACAGTGCCAATAGCTAAATAAACGGCAGACGAGACAAAAAAAAAAAAAAAAAAACATCATTGCTACTACAACATAAAAGGTCGTAAACATTTATAATAAACGGCTGACGAGCAAAAAAAAGGTCGTCAAAACTACTATGACACTTGTCAAGGGCCCTCGGCCATTCTACTACTACTACGGAATTTACTCGGAGGGCCTACTACTACTACTACTACTACTACTACTACTACTACTACTACTACTACTACTACTACTACTACTACTACTACTACTGCTACTACTACTGCTAATAATACTACTACTACTACTAATACTACTGTTACTGTCGCAGGACAGAGAACCCACTACTGATGATGATGATGATGATGATGATGATGATGATAATATGATGATGATAATGATGATGATGATGAGGATGATGATGATGATGATGATGATGATGATGATGATGATGATGATGATGATGATGATGATGATGATGATGATGATGATGATGATGATGATGATGATGATGATGATGATGATGATGATGATGATGATGATGATGATGATGATGATGATGATGATGAAAATGCATGACAAAATAATGATGATTCAATCGAGCTATAGTCTTTGGAACATGCAATGCATTGAGAATTTGTTTTTGAAATTAGATTTTTCACAATTGGTTTTCCGTCGATTTTGTTGCTCCATATGCAGGAGCACCAATATATTCGACAACATGCTTTCCATCATGGAAAAATACGCCATCCGCCTGGAAACGCTGGTGGAAGAGAGAACGACGCAGCTGGCGGAGGAGAAGAAAAAGACGGAATCGCTGCTTTTGTCGATGCTTCCCAAGTTCGTATTTGAAATATGAAGGCACTTAGAGGAGTGGCGGAGCAGTAACAGGGTTCTTGCCATTTTCGGGTTCGAACCTGACTCTAGCCACTGCATAGTCACTGTAGGCCTATGAAACCACTGTGAATACTCACCGCGTTGAAATGCTCACCGCGTTGAAATGCTCTCCGTGTCTAAATGCACTCCGTGTCCAAATAATAATAATAATAATAATAATAATAATAATAATAATAATAATAATAATAATAATAATAATAATAATAATAATAATAATAATAATAATAATAATAATGTGATTTTATGTGGTTTAGGAGGCTAAGTAAACCTGTAGGCCTAGAAACCACTGTGAATACTCACCGCGTTCAAAATGCTCACCGTCGCCGTCGGGGTGCCCTCCGTGCATCTAATAATAACCATAATACCAATAATTTGCGCAAATCCGGTGAGAAAGTTTAATAATAATGTGGGGCGGGGTGGGTGGGTGAGGTGGGTAAGCAATCTGAGGCCTAGAAACCACTTTGAATACTCACCGCGTTGAAATGCGCCACTGCGTTCAAATCTCAGTTTTTTCAAAAATGCCCTCCTGTCCAAATAATATAAAAAGTTCTTGGTATTCAGAATTTTGCCTGTGGTAATCTATAGTAATTAAATTGGACGTTTTAATAATAATAGAGAATTTTATTGGTTTAGAGGCTGTGAATGGCTATAGGCTTTTGACAGGAAACCACTGTGAATAGGCCGCGTTCAAACATTAGCGTCGCCACGGGGGGGCAAATGGGGACATCTGCAACCTGCCCAGACCACCTACCAGATTTGCGCAAATCCGGTGAGAAAGTTTTCTGTGCAGGGGGGCGGGGTGGGTGGGTGAGGAGTGGGTAAGCAATCTGACACGCTAGCCCCTTTTGCCCCCGCCGGCCCAACCAAAAATTCATGGCAGCGCCACTGCCTAGTAATCAAGTTTTTTTCAAAAATTGGGCCTCTATCTCTTGTATATCAAAAGTTCTTGGCATTCAGAATTTTGCCTGTGGTATTTTCTGCTTAAATTGACATTTTTAATACAATGAATAGTATTGGCAGATATATAGATCCGTGGCAAGATTTTGTGCAAGTTGGTATATCAAAAGTTCTTGGAGAGCCAGTCGTTGCAAGGAGAGCCAGTCGTTCCCGAGCAATACGAGTGCGTTACGATCTACTTCAGCGACGTCGTCGATTTCACCTCGATATCGGCTCACAGCACACCCATGCAGGTACAAGTGACGACAAAACCGTCTATAACCCCACCCCCACCCACCCCCCGCTTCAACCGAAGTCATACTAAACCACTTAAACTCAGTTATTATTATTATTATTATTATTATTATTATTATTTTATCACCATCATCATCATCATTCACCATCATCATCATCACTTCTACTACTACTACTACTACTACTACTACTACTACTACTACTACTACTACTACTACTACTACTACTACTACTACTACTACTACTACTACTACTACTGGAGCAATTGCACTATTATTAGGCCTATTTGTTACAGTATATTATTACTATTATTATTGTTATTATTACTATTTCACATACTCCTCCTTTAAACCTAATATTTGCCTCAATTTTCCTGACACCGCTCTCCCAAAATCCCGTAGTGGGAACTAGAAATGTCGGTCTGTAAAAAGCTTGCAGCCACCCCCTCCCCCTCTCCCGCGCTATTCCAGATCCCTGGCTACGCCCGTGATTTCTGTAGAGGTGCCGCCGCTTCTGATTAACCCCTTAACTGGGGATCCCGGATATATCCGTCCATTTTACATTGAGTTACAGTTAAATACACGGTTAAGGGGTTAATTACCTACGGACATAACTTTCATTTTTTTCTGTTGTTCAGGTCGTCGACATGTTAAACGACCTGTACACGTTATTCGATTCGATAATCGGAAATTACGACGTGTATAAGGTGGAGACGATCGGCGACGCCTACATGGTGGTCAGCGGTCTCCCGATACGCAACAACGACCTACACGCCGGCGAGATCGCGTCCATGTCCCTGCATCTGCTGAGTGCCATCAGGGGCTTCCGGATACCCCACAGACCGTCGGAAAACCTCAAACTGCGCATCGGAATCCACTCTGGTGGGTAAAAACCGGGAAATGATTCCAGCATATACAGTATATATATATATATATATATATATATATATATATACACCTAGTATCGCAGACAGTGTTTTAAACAGGCCAGTTAGGAGGAGAGATCCTCCCAAATCCCTCAAAATCCTCCCCCCAAATAATATTTTTTTGCATTAAACTGTGCCTCTTCCCATCCAGCCAAGGCAATTACCCCCTTCACCCCGCCTAAGGCCTAGGCTGGAGTCTGGATAAAACACTGATCGTAGATGTTCAAGGACAGTGGCGCAGCCAGGCTTCCTGAATAAGGGACGACCACTTATACACACAGGCTTACCCTGCCTGATATGACTAGGGGTTTGGGAAAGGGTCTTGAACAGAGGCTTACCTAAGGTAAATGATGGAAATAGGCGACTAAATTAGCAGGTTAATAAATCTTCGATTAAAGCGACTCGATCTCGGGATGGTCAGGACCGCCGAGAGGGGGCGGGGTAGGGGGCAAATGCACAGGGGCCCGGCGGTAGGGGGCCAGGGCCGATGATGAAGACGTATTATTAATACTAATAACACACAAAGAAGGTTAGCACGTTACGTGCATAAGGGCCCGGCGAGTATAAAGGGGGCCCCGAGCGCAGAGACCATCGTAAATATCGTGAAAAACAGCGACAAGCAAAAAAAAGTCATCACCAATTTTTCTGACTTGTCAGCCAGGGGCCCGTCGACCCTTCTGCACAGGGGCCCGGAATTTCTCTCGGCGGGTCTGGGTATGGTCACCCATCCAAGTAGGAGAACTCGGAGCCCCTGGCTGATGAAGCTTCGTTGGAATTTATAGGTCCTGTCGTGGCTGGTGTTGTCGGTCGAAAGATGCCCCGTTTCTGCCTCTTCGGGGATACGGTTAATACCGCATCGCGCATGGAATCTACGGGAAAGGGTAAGACGCACACTTCGTCAATAATTAATTCATCGACAAGCAAATATGAAATCTCTACGACACCACAAATTTTCGCTCAAATTTCGAAAAAACCCTGGACTATAGTCCATGGTTTTTTTTCGGGCGACCCAAAAATTCATGTCGATATTTCACCCAAATTTCTATTTAGAACCTTCAAACACCTTGCAGTGATGTCAGTGGAGTAGAAAAATCCGTCACTTTCCACCCCATTAATGTGTCTATATTGCAAAATATAATAATGGTGGCTATACATTTGATAGATTTTCAAACCTTTAAAGCAGTCAGATATCTGATAGCTATCCAAAATGTGGGTCCAGATTCCTTGTAGGCATCGACTGGGCTTCAATCGGTGCAAATATGAAAGCCCTACGACACCACAAATTTTCGCTCAAATTTCGAAAAAATACCATGGACTATAGTCCATGGTTTTTTTTCGGGCGACCCAAAAATTCATGTCGATATTTCACCCAAATTTCTCTTTAGAACCCTCAAACACCTTGCAGTGATGTCAGTGGAGTAGAAAAATCCGTCACTTTCCATCCCATTAATGTGTCTATATTGCAAAATATAATAATGGTGGCTATACATTGTATAGATTTTTAACCCTTTAAAAAAGTCAGACACCTGATAGCTATCCAAAATGTGGGTCCAGATTCCTTGTAGGCATCGACTGGGCTTCAATCGGTGCAAATATGAAAGCCCTACGACACCACAAATTTTCGCTCAAATTTCGAAAAATAAAATAGTCCATGGTTTTTTTCGGGCGACCCAAAAATTCATGTCGATATTTCACCCAAATTTCTATTTAGAACCCTCAAACACCTTGCAGTGATGTCAGTGGAGTAGAAAAATCCGTCACTTTCCACCCCATTAATGTGTCTATATTGCAAAATATAATAATGGTGGCTATACATTTGATAGATTTTGATAGATTGTTGGTTGGTGTGTCCGTTATAGAAATGAGGATACATTGCAGTTCTGATACCAAAGCTCTACTGGACAAACTTGGTGGTTACGTTATCGAAGAGAGAGGAGTCACAAACCTTAAAGTAGGCCAGAATATTTTGCGCTTTCCTATCTAATCTGTTCTCACATACTAACCTTATCTAATGGCTGGGGCGGCTCCACAAGAGGGTATGGGCATTTGAACGCGGAGAGCATTTGAACGCAGTGGCGGCTCCACAGGTGGGCCCAGGCGGCCACAGAACACGATGGGGACAAGGAAGCGTTGCCATTAATGTTACCCTTATACCAGATAACCGCTGAAGTATTTCCGTTGCAGGGCAAAGGGGAGATGTTGACGTATTTCGTCGTCGGCGAAGATAAGACGGAGCGCCTGCGACGAATTTCACAGCAGGACAACCACAGCTACACGGAATCGGCAATAGGCACACACAGCGCGACAGAGAGCAGTACCTCGCTACATTCGTTGAAACACGAACAGGAACATAACGGCTACCGAGTAATAACGTTTGAAAACCAAGAGGATGATGATAGAAAGGCAAGAGGCACGCATGGTGCCTACTACACGCCGATTGAACTGAAAACCAGCGTGGAAATTTCCGTTGTTTGAGCGATAAACAGTGGCGGCTCTAGGATTTGACAAGTGGGGGGCCGTTGGGGGAGGGGCAACTTCTAATCATGGGGGCCAACTATTTGTTGTTTAATGTATGTATCATTAAGCATAGGGTCCCAACTGGGGGGCCACTGGGGGGGGCAGGCACTCAATAGGGGGGCACGGGCCCCCCTGGCCCTCCCGGTGGAGCTGCCACTGGCGATAAATAGATTGGTTTAAGCCATCAAGAATATTATTCCTATCCGAGAGATCAAAAAAGATGCATTAACTTGATAACGTTTCACAATTGCACTAGTTTTTGTTTTTTTTATCACTCTAGCTTTTTAAGAATATTGTCTGTCTTAACTTAAACGTCAGATGCGGGTTCGAACAGTTCGGTGTGTTTCAAAAGTTCGCATACGGTCAAAAGTCAAAACCAAAACCCCCCTTCCTGAAATCCTGGCTACGCCACTGGCTATCCGTAATCTTGAACTCTGTCTACGTCAATAATGATACCAATCAAATAAAATGAGTAAGTACATAAAAATATAAAATATTGAATAATTGACTTTGATAACAAGATTGCAAGATACAAGAAGACTTGAAGAAAAATGTCACATAGAAAATCTACAACACTATTTGAGTGCTTTACAATTACAATTACAATGACTTCGTATCATGTTCGTATCGAATGCGTTATCTCGTTCTCTGTAAAGATGCTTTTGGGGAAAAAAGAAAGCAGAAGAGAATGTCTTTCAATTCCACATGAATTTGGTCAGAAGTGCCTTGAGCAACCTCGCTTCGAAGGTGACGGTGTTCTGTCCTTTGTGCAGTTTCTGCGGGTCGAGCGGAGGCTCAACCTGCGCTATCACATTTCGACCGTACACTGTAAAAAACAAAACACAAAAATGAAAGCTATAATTAAGATGACCTTTGCCTTTCAATACAATAAGACATGCCTTTATCAAGCAATCAATAGAGTATCTTACAGCGATTATACTGGCAAACCAACTTACCATATAGCTAACACTATATGTTAAATAAAGCATGTACAGTGTACTAGTAGCCTAGTAGGCCCGAGGGAGAGGGTGGGGACGGTGGAAGAGCAAATACCCAGGGGCCCGGCGAAATGTAGGGGCCCGGGCGGGTGCACAATAAGGTTATCTCAAGCAATATTATTTATCATTATGAACATGAGGGGCGTGCTGGGGGGGGGAGTCCTTTAACGTCTTGAAAACTTGTAAAACCTGAAAAAATTGTGTTCTTATGCACTTGTCTTGCATGTTTCTGGAAAATCGCAGAACTTTTTTGAGGACAACACAAACATCTCGCAAACTTTCTGCAAAATTTCTAGGGGCCCATGACTGCTCTGCCCAGGGGCCCGGAATTTCTCTCAACGGGCCCGTCTACTAGCTAACTAGATACTAGCACACACACACACACACGCACACACGCAAGTGATTTCAAAAGTGACTTACCTTCACAGTGGTCCAGAAACATGATACAATCCTGCAGTGTGTCATCCTTTAGCATGATCATGTGCTTTGCAGCATTTTCAATGAGCGAGAGAAAGCAGCGCTTTGTGTAGTACCACGTCTCTGTCCCGAGTTTCTTCTGGTAGGGCTCCAGGCTTTTGATGACCCGCGATATTCCAAATTCGTAATTGCCCTTAGCACAGTACAAAGTCCTGCAACAGCAAGACGAAATATCGCCTCAATACGAGATTTTTGAAAATATAAGTCGATATCTAGTTCTAATCTGTTGTCTTTCTTCCTGATATACATCTCTCCATTACTGTTCTAAGAAATGTTCCTCCTCTTAGCTCATTTAACCGACCTATTTAGCATAATGAAAAAATTAACCCTTCTCTCCTCTCCCACTGGTCCAACTCAATTTCCACCCAGCCTGAAATAGTTTTCAATTAACATCCAAAGATGTTTGGCCATCTTAAAGTCACGACACCAAGCCAGAAAGCATAGTTTTTTAAAGAAAATCAATGGTTCAACACAAAATGAAGAAAATTCAGCACTTTCTTGTCTAATTGTAGCAGAAACTAGCTCGACTTACTAACCCAATGACAAGGTTTACAATGCAAAGATGAAACAACTTTTTATCCGGTTGTTCATAGGCAACATGTTCTTCCTCTTTCTCGATTTTTCTCATTAGGACTTCTGCCTGTTAACAAATTTATATGCAACATTCAATCCACATCCTGAACAAAGGTACAGTAGAACTTCGTTATGACGTACTTTGCGGGTCTGTAAAATTTAGTACGTTGCATCTGAGGTACGTTACATCCAATGCCATCAATACTGTAGCGCATCATTGCATTACGCTATAATCAAGCATACATCACAACCAAGTCTGTTATAATGAAGTTCTACTGTATAATCTTAATAAGGCAATTACATCTGCCACTTTTTGCAAGTACCAAAAACTTGTAAAAAATGTAAATCTCAAAAGGTTTTATTTGCAAATGCTAGTAAATATTTGGCATTACAGATATATCCTCATTTTACATTTTCTGCAGCCAAGGATAGCAAATAAAGAGAAATGAATTGCAAAACTAACAGACCTCTTCGTTCTGGCTTGTCATAATGTACGAGACACACAGGTTGGCCAGAACAATGGCACTGATGTCTAAGATCTGCAAAATTAATTCAAAATGAAAATATTAAACAATAAGCAAAGCAATGGATGCCACAAAAACAATACATTACACGGTCAAATGAATCAACACGGTATGTTTGAGCACTCGCGTGAATAAGCTGGTGCACTGCGCCAAGCTTTCGGGCAGCGCTACAGAAATTTCGCTTTACTTACCTACTTTCTGACATGGATTGATGAATAATGTCCTTGCTGCCACCAGATTTACTGAGATGGCACTTGGCTGATCGAGGTAAATCTTCACTCCCAAGCAGTGCTGCATACAGGCCAGATAGGGGAAATCCCCCCCCCAATATCTTAGAATCCCCAAATTAGAAATAATTTAGTAACTAAGGTTATTTCTCACACACGCCCCCCTCCCCCTGAACTGCCATAAATCCCCCTTGGCAGAGGAGAGTGTATGTAATGCTGCCTACAACAAGGGATTCATCAAATTATAAAATTATTTTTAAACATTAAGAAAAAAAATTCAATTATAAAGTAGCCTGCAGTGAGTTGTATTCTACGTGAAAGTGAAAACTAAATCACCAGCAAAATTAATGCAGTGGAATTAATTTTTAAATGTAAAAAATGCCCTCAGTGAATTTTTAAAGTAAAAGAGAAGTTATCTGA
Source organism: Metaphire vulgaris (assembly GCA_018105865.1). NCBI lineage: Eukaryota > Metazoa > Annelida > Clitellata > Crassiclitellata > Megascolecidae > Metaphire > Metaphire vulgaris. The sequence goes on along the minus strand of CM030866.1, from coordinate 1,009,330 downwards.
CTAACATTTTCATAATTCTTTTTCACCAATGGTTCATAAAATCCGATGGCGTCTTTGTATTTGTTCTCCTGCATGAAGAGAACGTGCGCAACGTTCAATTTCCACGCGTCGTGGTCGTTACCGAATTCAACCGACTGGCGGAAAATCTTCTCCACCTGCTGATAGTTTTCCCGGTCCCAGTAAATCTTTGCCTGATGCATCAAAACTGGAATGTACCTACAAAAGAAGAGGGAAAAAAGACAGCCATTGGAGCGCTTATGATATTACAGAACACAAGATGTGAAAATAGTCTAGGCAAATAATAATACCCACTATCACAAAATCAATGGCCAGCCTATAGAATTACAGATAAACCGATAATTCCAAAAACTTCAAACATACTTCTCCAGAGTTTCATCGTATTCGTGAATTGCTTGTTTTGCGGCTTCGTCGTCATGGTTCTTGCGACTTTCCTGAACCTAGAAATATCAGAATGAGAACTCATGATGCATAAGACTCCAGCGAGTTTACACAGCAGGATGCAGCAAACGATTAACCGTCGAAATCATTCTGTCAGAATATCAGATACAAGAACGTGCCATTTCAAGAAAGCAGAAAGATATTAAGAACCAGGGGTGGATACAGAAATTCGGGTTGGAGGACGTACTGCGTGTT
>CM030866.1:948676-1006176 GCA_018105865.1 Metaphire vulgaris | reverse complement strand
GTCTGGATAAAATATTGCACACATCACTTCCTAAATTAGCATTTATCAACTCAATATCTCTCACAGTGTTTGAGCTGGAATTCAATGGCCGCCTGGAGGTTAAAGGCCTCGATAAGCGCCGATTCGTGCAGCGTCAACGTGTTGCCAACGCTACGAACGTCAATGCCTTCTGTGTTCATACCGACGGCCAATTCTGACGAATAAATACATTGACAGAATGAAAATACCAATAGGAACTTACGCTCCCTCTACAGTTAGATGGACATTGATAATGCTACTAATAATAACATACTAGGGTACTACTAAAATATTACCACTACTACTACTACTAATGCTACTACTGCTACTACTGCTACTACTACTACTGCTACTGCTACTGCTACTACTACTACTACTACTACTACTACTACTACTACTACTACTAATACTAATACTACTACTACTACTACTAACTGTGATAGTATCTTGCTTTCAGATGCATTTCTATCAGCATCAACTGTCACAAAATCATGAAAATCCACGGTGAAGTGTTCAAGATCAGTACAAAAGTGAAACCAAGTGAAACTGAATCCTTGCAGCACTGAACATACCTGAATGCTCACTGATCCCCTTGCTAATGATGCCGCTGACGAAGTCCAGCGACTGCTTGAACTGCTTCATCAAATAGTGGCAAAGTGCAATGTTATAGGACAGGGCGGGAGTCTCTCCACCGACCTGCTGAGCCTGAACGAACTTCTGCAGCGCGGCCTCGTGCTGACCCTCCTACAGACAAATCTCTCCATAAAATATCATTTAATTAATATAATTCAAAAATGTTTTTCTACTATTTCACTAAAAACACAATAAGCAGCTTTTTTTCTTTTTCATGCTTACAATACACAGCCAAACCTGTGAAAATATTACTTCTTAAACTGCAGTTGAATCTTACTGCTACTTTGAATTAGAAATTTTTAGGAACTGTAGGAATATCAGGGTTTTACTGTACAGGGCTGTGTGTTTAATGCGATTACGTGATCATAAATGCGATCGCATATCTAAAAACTTTTCAAATGCGCCGCATTTTCTTCCATCTCACATATCTTTATGACTTGTCTAAAACAACTGATAATAAATGTAACCTCACACAGGACTACTGAACCTCTCTGAAACCCCATTACTGTACTATCACTAAAGGTAAATAAAGGTAGGCCCCTACTTGAGTTTGAGCATTGGGGGTCCGACGCTTATCTCCAGTCTAAAGCAAATAGTGATGTAGGTGGTATAAACCATTAATCTGGGCTAGGTTGCCATTACTTTCCCCAGACCCACGTTTTACCTCGTAGCTCAGCACTGCTCCTCATTAATACCACCACCCTCTAGCAAGTAAGGCTGAATCAACCTTTACTTTACTTACCTTTACCATTACAAATAATTTATTCTTCTCTTCTTCTTATTATTATAGTTATTATTATTATTATTATTGTTAATGTTGTTATTGTTATTATTATTATTGTAACCAACTCACTTTAAAAAGAAGACAGCCCAAGTTAACCAAAGTATCAGGTTCATCGCCAGTGCCTTCATCAACCAAACTCTGAAACAAATATCCGATTGAAACTATCAGTAATACTCACCTTATGCAACACATTTTGAACAAAAGAATAAATACTACTTCAACGAAAAAGGAAATAACTTACAAACAACTGCGGTAACAATATAGTCTGACATTCTGTGTGCAAATTCCGAAACAAAACTTATTGCTCAAAAAGTCCTGATAATAAAGCACTCTTGCCAGACAGATAGTGCTATATAAATTGTCCTATAATATTAATAATAATAATAATAATACAGATAATAATAATACAGATAATAATAATACAGATAATAATAATACAGATAATAATAATAATAATAATAATAATAATAATAATAATAATAATAATAATAATAATAATAATAATAATAATAATAATAATAATAATAATAATAATAATAATAATAATAATAATAATAATAAAAGAGAAATAGCAGTTAACCTTTGTTCCAGCAAAATCTTCTTGTCCAAACCTGATGCCAGCCTGAAGCTTTGCTATCTGCAGTAAGGAAAATAATACCAAGCATCCTTTATCTTTAGAAAAATAATTTATAAAAGTCAATAAGATGAAACCACAACAATAAAAGAATATTGATGCATATATACTAGTAACACATAACTACTGTTTTTCTCCTATATTTATGTCCTAACATCACATGCATTTCTTTAGTAAACAAGGTTTGCCACACATGAGTATTGAGTACTAGTACGTTAAACCATACAAGCATTGGACAGGTCAGAAATTTTACTGTTAACCCTTAAACCTCCAGAACTAAGTATACTCGGTTACGTTGCATATTGCTACAAAGTAGCTGGTGGTTTAAGAGTTAAGTTTACAGATGCCTGCATTGAGGGCCTTAGTCAGCCTTAATTATAACAACAGAATGTGAATGACCAACAAAATATCTCTAATTGTCAACACTCAACATCAAGCCCACTTCAAGAAGCACATAACATAGCAATAAAACACAGCACATAACATAACGTAACATGACATCGCATAGAAACTCCTATAGCGCCATGGCTGCTCAGAAGTACCGGCAATCCCTCATCATTTTATTTATCATTGAAGAGCTAACCTTTTGACGATACGTGGGATTGTCTATTTGGCTAGAAACCTTCATGGCTTCCTCGTAGAGTCCGGCTTTGTAGAGCGACTGGGCGTAGTACAAGCGATACTCATCAACGTCGGGATTCATTGAAGCCAGCTGTTCATAGCAGTCTGCTGCGTTCACGAAATCCTGCAGCTGATAGTAGCAGTAACCGAGAAGAGACAGAGCGGGGCGAGACTACACACAAATGAAAAATGATCAACTTTTACTCTTTCAATGTCATCATGACATGTCAACATGTCATGAACCTTCAGTGCTTTGTGAGCCATCATGACATGTCAACATGTCAACATACTGTTAGATGTTGGCATAGAATGCTTATGGCAAGCTCATAAGAGCCAGGTACCTTCTATCGCACCAATGAAGAGTTTACCTATGAAGGCATAGAAATGATAAACTTGGTTTCAAAACTCAACTTTGAGTCACTAACAATGATAATGATGAAAGCAATAACAGCATTTGAACAGAAACATCGGTAAAAATCAAACAAAACAATAATAGCAACAACAGAAATAATAACCACCATTATCAAGAATAATAATAATAATAATAATAATTATGCACTTCTATAGCACCAGTTCTAATACCCAAGGTATCAATCGATGGTACTTCAAAATCAATCCGCAAAAGATCCAGGTCATTCCAGAGATCAGTCAGAGGGAGCGAGGGAGACGGACTATGGAGGAAACGCCAATTGAAAGAGATGCGTCTTAAGTCTGGATCGGAAGATGCTCAATGAATTGGAAGATCTGACAGCCGGAGGATCTGACAACCATTAACCCCTTAACTGGGGATCCCGGATATATCCATCCATTTTACATTGAGTTACAGTTAAATACACGGTTAAGGGGTTAAAGCATGATTTGAAAATGTTTTATATTGATTCAACGTCCACAAAAAAAAACAAGTCAGTAGACTCACCACCAGAAAAATTTGCCAGACTGGGAAGCTATGAAAAAGCAATATTAGTCAGACACAAATAACAATTGAGTGCATGAAATACCTTATCATATGTTTGAATGATGTTGTTTAGAACTTCTATTGTATCTGAGTAGCGTTGGTCTTTGATCTAAACATCACAGATTCTAACATTTGAATCAAAGCCACTAAGGCGATCATAGAAATATCATTATAAATATAAATAGAAGACACCGAATTACCTGGTAAATTGAAAAGTAACAGCTGTATATAACATGAAAGTCAGATTAAGGCTCAGTAAAATGGTCTGTATTTGTAAGTTATAAGTAATATCTCTCTTTCCCTCTCTCTTACTCTCTCTCAAAATCCCCTCTCTCTTCTTTCTAATGCAGTCAACCCACAATATTGAAGTCATTTTTCAATTTTCGTAGCTTGAATTATGGCATCCATTGACCATCTTTGTTGCTCGTCTTTGCACTTTTTCTAAAAGCTCTATTATCTAAATCTTTTTTCAGGAACGGATTTCATGCCTGAACACAGTATTCTAGATGAGGCTTTACTAATAATGACTTATAGTTTTACAGCTGACTTTGTAATCATAGTCTGGGTTCAATTTATACAAGAAATCAACCACCTGCTTTTAAGTCTAGAAAGTATATCAGTTTATATGTAAAAAATAATCTATAAATATAATCGTGAATTACAGAAGTGACACCTAGCACGTTTGAAAGAAAGACCTTTGTTTCAGACTCTACATCAACTCAAAATACTACTGCATTTTTGAGTTGATAAATTAAGGCACAAAGGTGACAAAACAAATCTTACCATCACAAATCACTATAATTCCATTCCCTTAAGAACTAAGGCGCTAGATAAATCTTACCACTAGAAAACATAAAAATTCTCTTCCTTCATGAATAGAAAACTTCAGGTTGTTAGTCGCGCTACATAAATCTTACATTTAGAAAACACTAACATTCCATTCCTCGTGATCGTATAACAGAATATAAGTCCACTTACTAAGCCATAAATGGTTGAAGTGACTTCTCCCTCCTTGATCTGAATACCTGCCATGCTGTGAAAAATCTCGACTTTTAAATTTTAAAGCGGAAAATTAAAGAATTTGTCACTTAAACAAATGTAAATTAAGCACCGCTCAGATCGTTGCTAAGGGATGACAGTGTAAGTAAGTAAGCAAGCCAAATGGTTAGCGGCGAATGTCGGGATTTGATTTTTTTTATAATGGATGGTCAGCATTGTATCTTAAGAGCAATCAAATTTGCAAGACATTTTAAAAGAATTATTTCTAAATCTTCTAAAAACAATTCATCCAGAACACTGAAATAAGTGACTTGTTTTGATGAAAAGTAGCATCATTGATGCCATGTTCAACTGCATAGATTTTACTTTGCAGCTTGCATCAGGATGCTACTTAAATTTTTGTTAATATCCATGCAAAGAAATATCTAAAACTTGTATCTGCCATTTCGTACTTTACTACCCTAAGTCTACATTAAGCTACCTAAACCACTTATAATCATATTATTATTATTATTATCCTGCGGAAATATTTCGGAAATTTTCGGGAAAGTAGTGGTACTTATCTTAAATTACCGGAAAAGTTGATTATTATTATTTATTATAATTATTACTGTTTATTATTAGTAGTATTTATTACTATTTATTGCTATTACTACTTTCTATTTTTATTATCATTATTACTACTTATTACTATTCATTTGTTGGGCATTTGTTAACGACTGTCTGGAATTATAGCGCTATATAAAATTTTTATAGACAATTAGACTTGCAGTCATTCACGCGGCGCTTCCGGTTGAATTTATTATCACACCTTTCTCAAAGGTCCACTTTAAAAAACAGACTAACTGTTACACTGTAAACATTTAGTTATGCACATTAAATCATAGCATTTGTCTTTTTCAAAGTTTCTTTAGTTGTTTGTCATTTGCCATCAATAGAAAAGTGCAGATTATTTAGCACTGTAGCCATAGCAAAGGCCATTCACTGGTGCTGTTGACAATGTTGATAATGACCTGAAGAGACTCAGGTGTGATGAAAAAGTTTGTTGCCAACATGTAAACCGGCGGTGAATCCACAAGAGATTGGTCTCCACGATAGAATTGTATCTCTGGAAGTGCAAGGAATTCTCGGCTTTTTGGGTGGTGGCGAGTTCCCAAGAAGCGTTGGACAAATGACTTCTGACCAAACGGCAGTCGAGTTGACAAGATGGCATAATAGACAAAAATGAGCGGATGATCTTTAATCTTCCTCGCTCCAAGGGTTGGTCACCCTATGGACTATCCCTTTCCATTGCTGTCTATCGTTAGTTGCCCTCATCATCCTCATGGCTTGGTATGTTAAAAGTCCCGTCCAAGTTTGGATGGATGTTGTCGATCCAAGTTATCCTTGGTCTTCCTTAAGGTCTTCTTCCTGGAATTATACCTTGTACAATCTCGAGACAGTCCCCTTGTTTCCTTACCACTACAAAGACATAATAGACAAAACTCAGACATGCAGTCAAACAGTCAAGATTTTTGCTCACATTGGCCAGCTAATCAGTTCTTTGAAACTGTCCAATACTGTATACAGGACAGCCCCAAGAGAACTGATTAGCTGTTCACCCTCTCGCCGCGATGAGGCTGTGAGCATGAGAGGGACGGGCCCCCCTGGACAATTTGACAAGTAAAATTTTAAAACTAATGTGATGCTATACAGACGGCTTCCAAAGATATGGTAGGGGATGAAAATGAGACTTATATCTTGAATTCAATCCTTTGTTTGACAGGCAGCCAATGAATTCAGTTATTTTAGGTATTTAGTTAGAATTACCGTTAACTGAGAGAACACTGCGACTAACATAAATTTTATTATTAACATTTCATCACCCACACCAAAACCGCCGCCGCCGCCGCCGTGGAAGACAACGTTGACGTTGGCATTGTGTGAGAAAAAGGGAGCTACTTAAAGTAATACGACTAAAATAAATTTTATTTTTAACATTTCATCCCCCACACAAAAACCGCCGCCGCCGCTGCCGTGGAAGACAACGTTGACGTTGGCATTGTGTGAGAAAAAGGGAGCTACTTAAAGTAATACGACTAAAATAAATTTTATTATTAACATTTCATCCCCCACACAAAAACCGCCGCCGCCGCTGCCGTGGAAGACAACGTTGACGTTGGCATTGTGTGAGAAAAAGGGAGCTACTTAAAGTAATACGACTAAAATAAATTTTATTTTTAACATTTCATCCCCCACAAAAAACCGCCGCCGCCGCTGCCGTGGAAGACAACGTTGACGTTGGCATTGTGTGAGAAAAAGGAGCTACTTAAAGTAATACGACTAAAATAAATTTTATTATTAACATTTCATCCCCACACAAAAACCGCCGCCGCCGCTGCCGTGGAAGACAACGTTGACGTTGGCATTGTGTGTGAGAAAAAGGAGCTACTTAAAGTAATACGACTAAAATAAATTTTATTATTAACATTTCATCCCCACACAAAAACCGCCGCCGCCGCTGCCGTGGAAGACAACGTTGACGTTGGCATTGTGTGAGAAAAAGGGAGCTACTTAAAGTAATACGACTAAAATAAATTTTATTTTTAACATTTCATCCCCACACAAAAACCGCCGCCGCCGCTGCCGTGAAAGACAACGTTGACGTTGGCATTGTGTGAAAAAGGAGCTACTTAAAGTAATACGACTAAAATAAATTTTATTTTTAACATTTCATCCCCCACACAAAAACCGCCGCCGCCGCTGCCGTGGAAGACAACGTTGACGTTGGCATTGTGTGAGAAAAAGGGAGCTACTTAAAGTAATACGACTAAAATAAATTTTATTTTTAACATTTCATCCCCCACACAAAAACCGCCGCCGCCGCTGCCGTGGAAGACAACGTTGACGTTGGCATTTGTGAGAAAAAGGAGCTACTTAAAGTAATACGACTAAAATAAATTTTATTTTTAACATTTCATCCCCACACAAAAACCGCCGCCGCCGCTGCCGTGGAAGACAACGTTGACGTTGGCATTGTGTGAGAAAAAGGAGCTACTTAAAGTAATACGACTAAAATAAATTTTATTTTTAACATTTCATCCCCACACAAAACCGCCGCCGCCGCTGAAGACAACGTTGACGTTGGCATTGTGTGAGAAAAAGGGAGCTACTTAAAGTAATACGACTAAAATAAATTTTATTTTTAACATTTCATCCCCCACACAAAAACCGCCGCCGCCGCTGAAGACAACGTTGACGTTGGCATTGTGTGAGAAAAAGGGAGCTACTTAAAGTACTAGGACCGACATAAATTTTATTTTTAACATTTCATCCCCCACACAAAAACCGCCGCCGCCGCTGAAGACAACGTTGACGTTGGCATTGTGTGAGAAAAAGGGAGCTACTTAAAGTAATATGACTAAAATAAATTTTATTTTTAACATTTCATCCCCACACAAAAACCGCCGCCGCCGCTGAAGACAACGTTGACGTTGGCATTGTGTGAGAAAAAGGAGCTACTTAAAGTAATATGACTAAAATAAATTTTATTTTTAACATTTCATCCCCACACAAAAACCGCCGCCGCCGCTGAAGACAACGTTGACGTTGGCATTGTGAGAAAAAGGAGCTACTTAAAGTACTAGGACCGACATAAATTTTATTTTTAACATTTCATCCCCCACACAAAAACCGCCGCCGCCGCTGAAGACAACGTTGACGTTGGCATTGTGTGAGAAAAAGGGAGCTACTTAAAGTAATATGACTAAAATAAATTTTATTTTTAACATTTCATCCCCCACACAAAAACCGCCGCCGCCGCTGAAGACAACGTTGACGTTGGCATTGTGTGAAAAAGGGAGCTACTTAAAGTAATACGACTAAAATAAATTTTATTTTTAACATTTCATCCCCACACAAAAACCGCCGCCGCCGCTGAAGACAACGTTGACGTTGGGCTTTGTGTGAGAAAAAAGGAGCTACTTAAAGTACTAGGACCGACATAAATTTTATTTTTAACATTTCATCCCCACACAAAAACCGCCGCCGCCGCTGAAGACAACGTTGACGTTGGCATTGTGTGAGAAAAAGGAGCTACTTAAAGTAATACGACTAAAATAAATTTTATTTTTAACATTTCATCCCCACACAAAAACCGCCGCCGCCGCTGAAGACAACGTTGACGTTGGCATTGTGTGAGAAAAAGGAGCTACTTAAAGTAATACGACTAAAATAAATTTTATTTTTAACATTTCATCCCCACACAAAAACCGCCGCCGCCGCCGCTGCCGTGGAAGACAACGTTGACGTTGGCATTGTGTGAGAAAAGGGAGCTACTTAAAGTAATACGACTAAAATAAATTTTATTTTTAACATTTCATCCCCACAAAAACCGCCGCCGCCGCTGAAGACAACGTTGACGTTGGCATTGTGTGAGAAAAAGGGAGCTACTTAAAGTACTAGGACCGACATAAATTTTATTTTTAACATTTCATCCCCCACACAAAAACCGCCGCCGCCGCTGAAGACAACGTTGACGTTGGCATTGTGTGAGAAAAAGGGAGCTACTTAAAGTACTAGGACCGACATAAATTTTATTTTTAACATTTCATCCCCACACAAAAACCGCCGCCGCCGCTGAAGACAACGTTGACGTTGGCATTGTGTGAAAAAGGAGCTACTTAAAGTACTAGGACCGACATAAATTTTATTTTTAACATTTCATCCCCACACAAAAACCGCCGCCGCCGCTGAAGACAACGTTGACGTTGGCATTGTGTGAAAAAGGGAGCTACTTAAAGTACTAGGACCGACATAAATTTTATTTTTAACATTTCATCCCCCACACAAAAACCGCCGCCGCCGCTGAAGACAACGTTGACGTTGGCATTGTGTGAGAAAAAGGGAGCTACTTAAAGTAATACGACTAAAATAAATTTTATTTTTAACATTTCATCCCCCACACAAAAACCGCCGCCGCCGCTGAAGACAACGTTGACGTTGGCATTGTGTGAGAAAAAGGGAGCTACTTAAAGTACTAGGACCGACATAAATTTTATTTTTAACATTTCATCCCCACACAAAAACCGCCGCCGCCGCTGAAGACAACGTTGACGTTGGCATTGTGTGAGAAAAAGGAGCTACTTAAAGTAATACGACTAAAATAAATTTTATTTTTAACATTTCATCCCCCACACAAAAACCGCCGCCGCCGCTGAAGACAACGTTGACGTTGGCATTGTGTGAGAAAAAGGAGCTACTTAAAGTAATACGACTAAAATAAATTTTATTTTTAACATTTCATCCCCACACAAAAACCGCCGCCGCCGCTGAAGACAACGTTGACGTTGGCATTGTGTGAAAAAGGAGCTACTTAAAGTACTAGGACCGACATAAATTTTATTTTTAACATTTCATCCCCACACAAAAACCGCCGCCGCCGCTGAAGACAACGTTGACGTTGGCATTGTGTGAGAAAAAGGAGCTACTTAAAGTAATACGACTAAAATAAATTTTATTTTTAACATTTCATCCCCACACAAAAACCGCCGCCGCCGCTGAAGACAACGTTGACGTTGGCATTGTGTGAGAAAAAGGAGCTACTTAAAGTAATACGACTAAAATAAATTTTATTTTTAACATTTCATCCCCACACAAAAACCGCCGCCGCCGCTGCCGTGGAAGACAACGTTGACGTTGGCATTGTGTGAGAAAAAGGGAGCTACTTAAAGTAATACGACTAAAATAAATTTTATTTTTAACATTTCATCCCCCACACAAAAACCGCCGCCGCCGCTGCCGTGGAAGACAACGTTGACGTTGGCATTGTGTGAGAAAAAGGGAGCTACTTAAAGTAATACGACTAAAATAAATTTTATTTTTAACATTTCATCCCCCACACAAAAACCGCCGCCGCCGCTGCCGTGGAAGACAACGTTGACGTTGGCATTGTGTGAGAAAAAGGGAGCTACTTACTTACAGTAATACGACTAAAATAAATTTTATTTTTAACATTTCATCCCCCACACAAAAACCGCCGCCGCCGTGGAAGACAACGTTGACGTTGGCATTGTGTGAGAAAAAGGGAGCTACTTAAAGAGACCGCAATACTAATTAATAATCATACTTACATATAAATTATAATTCAGTTTCGATAACTTTTCTATTTTTTAACTTTTCAACTTTATTCTATTACAGTTATAACATAAGTTATTAATCACTTTTCAGTTACAGTTAAAGTTACAGTTAACTGACATTTTTTAACAGTTATTCGGTGTTTTCAGTTACCGTTATCGTTAACTTGAAGAACACTGGTCATTAAATACTTGATTTTTTAGAAAGATTGTAATGCCACCGAAATCAAAATACACTACTTTGCTGGGAGTTTCCTAGTTTAACTCAAAATACAGAAGTGTCCCTTCCTGGTCCTCCTGTAATATCCACCATAAGCATCAGCATGCACAATATAAATATATCTTATCTTAAATATATATCTTATCTCAAACACAAGCAGAAACAACTATTATAGCAACAGTGATGCTCATGGTGGGTGTTACTAGGGGCCTACTTAACTACCCTAAAACAACATAAACAATATACAAACTATAGCACCAAGCAAAATCACACAAGGTATAAAGAGGCACAAAGGTGCCTTTGGAATAGGGCTAAAGTCAGGGTTGTTGGGGGAAGAGGAGGGAAGGCCAGGGTTTTTAGTGGGTGGGAGGGCAGGTAGGGTTGGTGGGGAGGGGAGGGCAGATCCACTCGAAGCTCTTTGTGATTCTGTCTTTGTCCCATGAAGAAGCACCTGTACCTGTAACCTACAATACCACTAAGTAAAATACAAAAAGGGTGCAAGAACAAGAACAAAACAAAATGGTCTTCTTCAACTTCTGTCTAAACAAAAAAAACACAAGAAATCCGCAGTAGACTGATATAGGGCTAAAGTCAGGGTTGTTGGGGGAAGGGGAGGGAAGGCCAGGGTTTTTAGAGGGTGGAATGGCAGGTAGGGTTGGTGGGAGGGGAAGGCAGGTCCACTTGAAGCTCTTTGTGATTCTGCCTTTGTTCCATGAAGATGAAGCACCTGTAACCTACAATACCACTAATTAAAATACAAAAAGGGTGCACCCTGAAAAACTGTACAGAATTAACAAATTAACAATACAAGAAACAAACTCGGTACATTGAATAGAGACAAATAAACCCAAAACAAAAAATACGGCCGTCGGAGAAAAATACAAAAACTTAGCGCCGCACCGAAACCTATGCCAGCTGGAAAAAAGGCCTAATCTACGCTCGCAAAAAGAACAAATACAATGACAACAACAATGAAAACAACAACAACAAAATGCCCCAGTATACATCACTGGCCATCCAATGAATATGGGGAGGGAAGATTAGGGTTGTTGGGGAGGAGGGAAGGGCAGGTAGGGTTGGTGGGGAAGGAGGGCAGGTTGGCTCGAAACTCTTTGTGATTCCATGAAGTTGATGCACCTATTCTATTCTACACTATCCAAACCTCATTACCCATGCAGAGAAGTATAACCTGAAATCAGAAACCTGAAAACCATTCAAATATAATAATGCTTTGAAAGTCATTGAATTATTTACTAATGTATTGCAGAGAGAAAAAGACACACACACACACACACACACACATATATATATAAGCAAATGAAATAACATATTGGGTGAAAAACTTAGGCTGGTAATGGAGCCGATGATCATCCTTTGAGGTCTTCACAGTTCCTGTAACTACTATTAACAGCAAAATCACGTAGGCCCCTAACATAATGTCAATGAAAACTATATTATATAGAAATGAAAAACAAACCAATCAATGAAACAATCAAAGAAACAATCAATGAATCTATCTATCTATCTACTAGCTATAGCTATTCAGCAAAATTCAAGAGTCTGCATTAAGTTAGTAATATATTTATATATATATATAATATTTAATTACACTACCTAGTTAATGCTACTTATCGCAGCATTAGTATAGCATTCCAAAGATTGCCATATTAAAGTATTATAGACTATGCAAGTATTACTTTAAATTAACCATACAATATTATAAGACTATCCAAGAGACTGCCTTACTTACATTAATTAATACCTATGTACTTCAATATCCTAATTAAATTAGATTATGACATTCAGCGTTTAACCATTTTAATATCCCTGAAATAATCAGAAGCTAGATAAAATTTAGGACACATTCAAAGAGGTTCTTGCAAATGTCTTCTGAATACTTTAATTGTACTTGAAACTCTGTACCTAAGCCTGTCCCTATCTGGAACATTTTAATTTTTCTTGTAAATTGTGTAACTTTCTTTGTGAAGCAGGAAACTCTGTACTTAAGCCTGTCTGTAGGCTTATCTGTGACACTTTAATTTTTCTTGTAAATTGTGTAACTCTCTTTGTGAGGTATGATTTAGACCTTCGAAGGATTTTGCAGGTTTTGAAGCACTTGAGCCGCAGACGCAATGTAGGCCTATTTAACTTGACATGTTATAAACATTCGCAATCACCATCCGTGAATATGTCCTGGGCCAAATCTTCCCCAAAAACATTACACTGAATGTCACAATAGGGACCCATCTTACCCACCTACCACTAAATGAACTAGGGGCCCTACCTATATTAAATGACAGTCTCGCGGCACTTAGTATTACTGTATATGGCAACCTCCACAATGCTCACACCTAGCTGCGATAAGCCTTAACTGCTTAATCTAGATATTATTACTAGTATTAATATTATGTTATATAAAATGCAGACTTTTAAAAATTGCCGAATACCTACAACCATTGTTGCCTAACCAGGGTAAATGACTAAGTCCAAATTAAGTGCCTAAACCCATGTGACAGTTTTGCAACTATCAAAACACCAACTTACAACGCCACGACCTTAATTATCTAGAATTTTCGACAAATTCTAGATTATTCAAACCTCGAAGACGTTCGTCGAAATCGACCTCTTCCGACACGCAAAGAAAGACTGCGAACAACGTTTGGTTCAATGAAGGGTTCAATTTTTGCGCGTACATTTAACGGACTAAGGTACCAACCAATCACAATGCTTTAAATTTCATTTAGCGTCTTTCGTAGGGTCGGAAAGGATTGTCAAGGTCATGTAGGACGAATCTAACTCAAAGTAGACAAATTGGGCGTATCTACTGGGGGGGGAGGGGCACGTGAGACTGGTCGGAGATCGAGCAAAACTTATTAAATTTTATCGCGGTTTGGCCACTGGCCCACTGCAGTTACAACTAATTGTCTTGCCGTCTTAGGAAAAATTCTTCCAGAAACGTTACTTGATAATGTGATATGCTTTCTCGACGGTTCTCTTTCATGTAGCTCTAGCTACGCCACTGGTAGTGCGTAAATACTGGTAGAGCCTACGGAGTACGGTCAGAGTATCGTACACGTTTGTATAGCACGATAAGCAGGTTTGTCGCAAGCCTTAGTAAGCCTAAGCTGAGATAGACCGATGCTTCGAAAAGGGGCTGTCCATTAATTACGTCAACAATTTAGGGGTAGGGGTTTGGAAAAGTTTGACAGTTGTTGACAGGGGAGCGGGAGTCAAGAGTCAACAATTTCACTTTTTTTAAATAATAAAAAAATAGGAAATTTCATAGACTACTACTTATTACGAATACTACTTATTACAATGGAAAAAAGCATTAGAAAAGAGGTAATCACCACCACATTTTGACACTTGATGAGGAAAAAGGGAAAAAATGATCATCACCACAAAAATAATAACCTTGTTATTGGGACCTGCCATAGATCTTGGGGAGGGGTCAAGAGTTGTTGACGTAATTATGGGGGGGGGGCTTAAGTGAACGTTGACAGTTGTTGACAAGGGGGAGGGGGTCAAAAATTGCCCAAAAATTGTTGACATAATTAATGGACAGCCCCAAATACGAAGGGGATTGTGAAAGTAAACTGGTTAAAACCAGTTTGGAGTAGTTTCGTCCATTTCCGAAATTTGCAAAGAAATCTTTAGTCTACAACTCAAGTTTTTCTCAGTGTGCCCCAAGCATGAACCTTTTTATTCCAGAAATGAGGTTTTCAATCATTAGGCCCAATTCTCGGGAATACCTTTGAGTTACATAATACGATGACCTTTACGACCCTTTGGCCTACCCCAGACTTGGAAAATCCAGCATGTAGGCACAAACTTTGCCGATATTAGAGGCAAAAATATAAAATGGCATCGTATAATTATGAATAATTTATCGTGCCTTATGCCATGGAAGGGTTTGTTTTGGGAGGTACCAATGAACAGGGAGACCAAGGCCTTTTTATGGAGCCTAAGGTTTCCAGCTTAATTTTGTCTCATATAAGAACACAGGAAATGTTTCATTCAGTGCATTTGTTAAAACATTTCCTTCAACAGTAACATTGCATTTGTAAAAATAAAATCTGCATTATGAGCCTAACATTAAAGTCCACTAAAACAGGTCCAGCAAAAAGGGAGCTAAATTTAAGCAAAGCAAACATTTCCAGCTCAAGTGAATAAATACAAATAGCCAATATACAGTCAAATATAATTATAATTATAGCTGTGCCATGCACGCACGCACACACACACACACACAGAGAGGAAATTGCTTAAATAATAAAATAATATTAACAATAAAGCATTTGGAACAGTCACCTAGGCTAACATTGAGCAATTTAAAGCATTCAAATTTTATTCCCATTTTAAAATGCTCTAATGAAAAATCTAGTTATCAAAGCATTTAAACAGGGCAGGGATTATTCCAGCGCGGACACAAAATGTGTCGTTGGAAAAAACAAAAGGCCCAGAGGAAATTCATGAAATGTGCCAATAGTTTTGAGACGAGATTTAGGCGCCAATGCGGATCGAGGACCTTTTTTTTGCTCGTCCGACATTTTTCATTGATATGTTGAGTGCGCGCTGTGCAGTTGAGGAAACAACCTTAAAATAATCCCTGTTACAGGTGTCACCTGTGTCACCAAATGTGTCACCCTGTTACAGGGTGACACATTTAAAACATACTCAGTAAAATCAAGTCACAGAATTTTAACATGTCGGCAAACAAAACCAGCACACCAGTATTATATGCTACCTGGTCATTTGTCTCAATGCTGGGCAAACAGAACCAGCAGCCTTCTGCTTTCATTACAGTTCCATCAGCTTCAAAATAAGAGCCTTCATTAGGCGAGCTTCATAAGTCACAGTGTTCTGTCCGGGATGCAATCTGTGCTGATCCAAAGGTGCTTCGCGTCGAGCTATGATATTCCGACCATACACTAAAAAAAATTAAATTCTGCACTTAAATCAGTAACTCATTTTAGCCCCAATAACCAATTCACTATAATCAGAGACTTGATAATACGCTAAGCCATGAATGTAACAGTAGCAGGTAGCCACTTAAAAGTAAGGGCCTAAATATGAAAGCCAAAATATAATTTTAAGTTAACAATTTCTACAAGTCTTTGGCCACTGATTGGATTCAGTTTTATAAACATATCAAATAAGAGGGCTTGAAATAATTATCATATAAAATCAACATAAAATCCATTTTAAACTCCAAGATGAATTTCTACTTCAGCTAAACTCTACAGCATTCTACACTCTCAGCAGAACTGTCCACTGTCAATCCATAATACAGCGGTCACTAAAGTGTTAAAGCACCAAATGACACTGATGCCTGCATGCTATTATTCACATTCAGTCCACAATGGAGGGAAAACACCCGCAGGAAAGACCCACAAGGGGAGGGACTTTGAGCTGATGATGATGATGATGTTGCTGCTGATGATGATGATTAATTATACCACACACCTTCACAGTGCTCAAGGAACACAAGACACTGGTATAGAATTTCATCTGCAGGTGTGATCAGGCGTTTGGCGGTGTTTTCAATGAGAGACAGAAAGCAACGCTTTGCGTAATACCAAGTGTCCGTGTCGAGTTTCTTCTGCAGACTTTTAATGACGAGCGAAATGCCGAATTCGTAGTTGCCTTTCGAGCAGTAGAGAGTTCTAGAACAAGCAACCAAGCATAATGCACCGTAGCGGGCGTTTCCTCAGTTAACCGACACAGTAAAATAACGGAAAAAATTGCCCTCAGTTCAACTGAAACTACAACTGAAAAATGTGAAAAACTGAAGCCAAAACAGAAATTGAAATATCCTAAAAATGACAACTGAAACTGAAAGTGCAACAAGTCTGCTGTGAAAATTTCAACATGCAATAATGACAATGGACAATAATCAATCAATTGATCAATCAATTGATCAATTACTTGATCGATCCATCCATCAATCAACTTCTAAGGTGCCACTGTTATGATACTCAAGATATCAGCCGATCGTGCACCAAATCTAGTCTGAATTAGAACCAGGTCAAGCTGGAAAGGTCAGAAAAATATAATAATAATAATAATAACAACAACAATAACAACAACAACAATAATAATAATAATAATAACAACAACAATAACAACAACAACAATAACAGTAATATTCTAAACCACTCCAAAGAATGGCAACAAAGAACAGAAAATGTAAAACCAGCACGGTAGCATAAAAAGTGAATAGAATGAAGGAAAACCGAACGAATGAATCACCCTATTGCAAGATTAATGATGCAATGATGGAAGAGCTTCTTATCGGGCTGTACATAAGCTGACAGCTCCTCCTCCTTCTCCACCTTCCTCATAAGAATCTCTGCCTAAGAATTGCAAGTTTTGTGGCAAAAAGCTGTCAACTGTTTAAAAAATTCAACTATTTTTGTCAAATATTAGAAACAGTCAAAGTGCCACCAGCCACAATGGTTCAATTTGACATTGTGTTTCGAAGGTTATGAAAGATTTCCTAGTTAAGTATTTAAACAAATAGATTTTTAAAACATTAAATATAACTGGCTTATTACTATTCGGCAAAGCACTAAAGCACCAGTACATGGATTTCAACAGCTGTGACTTGGATAAAGAAAATGGCATATTGGAGTATCTCAGACATTCAAGTGTTCACAGGTACATGCGAATATCAATATACCATGCAGAGCACTTTAGTCTGATGTCCATTGCACTATTGTTGAAATGCTACTGTATAAATGGATGGACAACATCAGAGAAGATACGAACATGAAAGGAATTTCAATCGTAGAAGGAAGACGATTGACAGAAGATAGAACTTCTTGGAAACATTTTGTGTCTAGCTATTGCCGCTAAAGAGTTGGCAGAGAGCAAAAAAATGACAATGATTGTATATAAATGAGACCAAAAGGAAGATGGATAGATTGCCCTGATGAGGATCTCAGAGCCAGTGGAATACCTGCTCATGGGAAGACAGAAGGAAGACAGAAATTGACCATTGAGAAAATAGCCAGAAATCAGTTACTGAAAACAGCTAAAGGATGATAACATTACAAGACTTGACATAAATGAGAACTCGTATGGAGTCCAACAATTATTAAATTAATTATTAACACAATTAAATTTGTGTAAAGCACCCTTGACTTTGATCTATGTCATGCATACGGCGCTGTATAAATTGTCTAGTAATGATACATAATAATATAATATAATTATCTTACCTCCTCATTGTGCTGGATCAATACGTACGATACGCAAAGGTTGGCCAAAGCGACTGCAGTCATAGACAGAATCTAAACCAAATAATATCAGTTTATTAATACAGTCATTAATGGTACATTTTAATATAATAACATTTAAACAGTTCATAAAAATATAGCAAGTCTCTAAATGTTTACTAAAATTATTCTTGAACACGTTAAAAAATCTTACACATCCCTGAGGATAATAATAATAATGATTATGACAATGATAATGCTACCAATAACAACATACTACTACTACTACTACTACTACTACTACTACTACTACTACTACTACTACTACTACTACTACTACTACTACTACTACTACTACTAATACTACCACCACTACTCCTTACTACTACTACTACTACTACAAAGTATTACTACTACTATTTCCTCTACTGCTACTGCTGTTGCTGATGGTGGTGATAGGGGTGGTGGTGATGATGATAATATACCGGTGATTTTCATAGATCAAACTTCATCTAGAAAAGTCAAATAAAATAAATGTAATTTTTTCTATCTCAAATTGTGTCTGAATCTTTTTAAATGAATCATTGAGCATCACTGCAGCAGAGAGAGAGAGACTCTTCTGAAAGCCTCAACGATACACATTGAACGCAACTGTTGAGCACAAATTCATGCTCGGGACGTGAAATGCATCTTGGCTCGTGAAAAATCATTTAATTGGGTGAAACTGGAGAGTGATTAAAATGGACAGATATATCCGGGATCCCCCAGTTAAGGGGTTAATTAATTAATTAACCCCTTAACTGTGGATCCCGGATATATCCGTCCATTTTACATTGAGTTACAGTTAAATACCCAGTCAAGGGGTTAACTGGACCTCTCAGTAACATAAAAACTCAAGTTTTGTGGACATTGATAAACGTACGTTGTCAAAATTCTTCTTCACCAGCTGCTCGTAGAGAGAAATTGCCAGACAGAACATATCCTCTGATTTTCGGTGCTCCATAAAAAAGACGTGGGCCAGGTTCAGCTTCCAAACATCGTGGTCTTCAACTGTTTCTCTTGCTTGCTCCAAGATCTGGCGAACTTGAGGGTAGTTCTCACGCTCCCAATAAATACTAGCCTGCTGCATAAGAACTGGAATGTACCTAGGAAATAATTACCATTCAATTACTCAAATATTTCAACGAAAAGAAAATTGTCTCACTGCACTGTGTTCAAAATGACATTACAAAATTAGCAAATCATGCAAAACTAAAATGTGAAAAACAATTTTTGTTTGTCAAATGCTTCAATGGTTTACTTGGTAGAACATCAGCCATGCCCATCATTAGGCTTGGTTCAATTTAGGACAAACACATGTCCACAGGTGGAGAGTAGAAACTAATATGGTGCATGTAACACTTTAGGCTAATAACTAATTGACAAAACTTGAACACAACATTCGTGGACACTGATGAGGAAGACAGGATGATATGGTCACCCAAAATTTCGGGTGGGAAGATGTGATGACCAGCTCTCCCAAATCCAAGACCTGTCGTTAAAAGTCACAGGCAAACTTCTACATATAGACCAGGGGTGGCCAAATCCACAGAAGGTGTTAGCCGCAAATGACAATTCTCAAAAGCCTTGGGAGCCGCATTGCCACGATTAAACACGAAAACGCGGTAGTCATCCAATTTTTTGCAAAATTCCATCAAATCTCTGCTTCTATTTTATGAGACCTTTGATACAATTGACAAAGAGGAGACAATAGTGGTTCTCACACAGAGGAGTCCCTACTGAACCACTTTAAACCTTGTAATATTATATATTATTTTATTACTCTCTTGTGGTAATTGTATGTTTCTGCTGATCAGTTGATCTGCTCACCAAAATTTTTAAAAACTTTTCACGAGCCGCAGTTTGGCCACTCCTGACTTACATACTTACTAAGCCATTGACCACTTACTTCTCCACAACTCGGTCGTATTCTACAACGGCCTCCTTTGCTTCCCTATCGCTGTGATTCTGCCACAAGTCCTTTACCTGCATTGAAAAACTTCTGCACTAAGTGTTAATAGATCATCGGCTTACCATACTTTAAAATGTGAATTAGTTCTCATAACATCTCTTTAAAATAACATTCGGGTGATGCCCCCTTAGTTAGACCAAGCTCGAGTACAAGATTACGGTACGTTTACCTTTTTATCATCCAAATTTTAGAACTGGTCTTATCATTACAGCATAATAATGCTACAAACATTTATTAACCCCTTAACTGGGTGCGTCGAGTAACGCTCGTCCATTTTACATTGAGTTATAAATAGTTGCCCAGTTAAGGGGTTAAACGATCGGACAAAAATTATTTTTAATATGTTTGACAGTTGCGGCGGTAGCATTACCATTTTTGAGATTTTTCGTAGCTTGGTCGTAAAGTCCACAGCTAAACAATCCAGCCTGTGATAGGCCTCTTCAGGAGATGTTTGGCAGATTATAATAGCTTCGAGAAACTTGAAAAGATCCTAGAAAAACAAACAGCATGATCATTTGACTGTGCAGATAGTTACCATCAACCACAACAACAATCAATATTATAAGATTTAAACCTAAATCTCAGGTTGCTATTTTATTTTATCAACTAGAATAAATCACAGTTAGACTGAAGTAAAATATAACAAATCACTTGGTTTGTAATGTCAACAAATTTTCAAAATAATTCAAACATAAATTTTTTAAAAATATTCTACAAAATTGTGGGTAGAAGATGGCAGTGGGTTGTGCACTGGAGCGGTAGGCCGACAGAGAGAGAGGTTCAAGCCCCTTTAGCGCCCCTAGTGGCTTTCAAACAGGCAGTAATGCCTCCTAAGCCACTTTTAAATCACGGTAGGGTTTTTAAAATGACACATTCTGTATTTATGTACATGTAATGAACATCAACAAAAATTTATTCACAAATCTTGGAAAGTTAAAATCTGTGATGAAACAACTTAATTTCATTTCGATACTGTTAATTTTAAGAGGCAAATTTCTTTAAATAATATAAATGTCTTTCAAAACTCACTTCACTAAGATAATCGTTGTGAAGATGGAAGTTCTCAGCCAAAACATCTGCTGCTCGTTCTTCATACTGAAGGATCATAAATAATAGATAGACAGATAGATAAACTGATAGATAAATAAATAAATAGATAAACATGCAAACAAGGTAAAGGTGCACCCAAAGGTTCACTGTTTGGTGCTGAACCCCGGCCAGCCTTTTCTACCGAACCCATGGTCACCCTCGCAATGTTGCCACCGCTACTCATTTTTGTCACTGCCTTTGAGTGAAGGCTGAGTCAACCCCATGGCTCCTGTGGGTATCGAACTTGCTTCCACCAGCTCTACAGGCCACTGTGAGTCATTTGTGAAAGAATCTGATATGCTTTGAAAGAAAAGAATCATTATAAATTAAAAGGTACTCACGTAACCGGCTACAATAATAATTATGTGATTTAAAGTGGCTTAGGAGGCTAAGTACAGTAAGTCTGCGTAAGCCAATCTGTCTCCAATTATCAAAGCTAGTCACCAGTTAATGTTTCTGATTATTATTGCTAATATGTACATGTAAGTTACTCCATTACTTGGACCTCAGTTTTTATCTGATTAGCAATGAATTTTCATTTGAAAGAGTTGAACAAAATTCAAAGTCAAAATATAACAATGTACCTAGTTGCATTGTAGGCCATGATTACTAATCCACAGGTTCATCCATTAAAAATCCAAGTGTGAATGAATTTCATAAACTAAACACTGTTTCCATGGCAATATACATCATAAATACTTTCCATACTTACTAAATGAAACCATGATAAACATGGGCATATGTGCAATGAGAGGAGAAATAAGATTGCCATTGTGAAAAGGTTAGATACAGACCCCATACGATATGTAGAGTAGGAGAAGATTGGCAAACGTTTCTGGAGGAAATGAATCCTGTTGGAGGAGGTAATGAAGCTTCTGAAATCCTTCCGTTGGATTACTTTCCATGCTGACCAGGGCAATGTTATGAAGAGTCACCGAGTCCAGTTCCTCTTCTGTTCTTGGAGGCATGTCCATCAGCGCCATCTTTGCCTCTTCATCTACAGATACAAATAAAATAATCAATATCTCTGAAGACATCTCTTTAAACCTTTAGTTAATGTGGCAAACTTACCACGTACTGTACTGTCATTATTATAAGAAAAATTCAGCACACAGACCCGTCTTAAACCACTGCAATGACGCTATAGAAGTACATTCATCGATTGGTTCACTAACTGACTGGTTGGATATAAGGGAAAAATCTCCTTTCTGAAGATTATCTGAATTAAAATACATATGGAGAGTTTGGTAATAGACTACATCATCGTATTCTCTGTCCTGGGACAGATTCAGGGCTCCATTGTTTCAATTCCTCTCTGTATCTTGCTTCTTCTTTGATTTCTGCATAGGTCTTGTGACGCTGCATATCTGTCTTCATCATCCAGTCCAATAGCATCCTCCTTGGTCTTCCTTTTGTCTTTCTTCCTCATATTCTTCCCTCAATTACTGTTCTGAGTAATGATTCTCCTCTTAGTACGTGTCCAATCCAGTTCCTCTTAGACTACAAGGAGGCAAAAAAGAGAAATCTATGAATAGTAATGAGCAAGAAAGGTCAAGGCAGTTCTCTAATGCCATAGATTGCCTAAGGTCGCTGCGTGATTTTCGTTCAATTTATCAGATATTTTAAAAGGTCGTTATTTCTAAAGCCTAACAATGCTTCAGCTGAAACTCGATGGCTGCTTTCAGGTTGAAAGCCTCGATCAGCGCTGATTCAGACAGCGTCCAAGTGTTGCCAACGCTGTGTTCTATTCCTTCCAAATTCATCCAAACTGACAATTCTGACAATCGAAAACAAAAAAAACAGATCCAACTGGAGCTGGTACATTTGACAGACCCAAAAATTGACAGAAAGTTGCAACGACGTATCGTAGGTACGAGCGTATGCACACCGTACTTTGACTGTTGAAGGTTGAAAGAATGATTTTCAAGAAACCAGTTATCAAACCTGAATATTCGACCATGCCTTTACTGATGATAGAACTGACAAAATCCAAAGCCTGGTTGAACTGCTTCATCATGTAGTAGCACAGGGCAATGTTATAGGCCAACAAAGGAATGTCCCCTCCAAGACGTTGGGCTTGCAAGAACTTCTTCAAAGCTGCCTCGTACTGTCCTTCCTGAAATAGAAATAATACCACACATTAGGAATAATAATGATGATGATGATGATGATGATGATGACAATGATGATGATGATGATAATAATAAAAAAAATAATAATAATAATAACATTATTATTATTATTATTATTATTATTATTATTATTATTATTGTTGTTGTTATTATTAAAGGTAAAGGTAGGTCCCATAATATCTGAATACTGAATGATGATGATGATGATGATTATGATTATGATGATGATGATGATAATAATAACTACAGCAATAAAGGTAAAGGTAGGTCCCATAATATCTGAATGCTCTTAAATTCTATCGACTACAGTAAGTAATGTGCAAACAACTTACCTTGAAAAGCAAGCAACCCATGTTGGCAAGGTTGTCTGAATCATCCTGGAAGTCTTCATCTATCATTTGCTAAAGCACATAACATAAATAAAACTAAAGTTTGATCTAAATTATTACACAAAAAAATAATATACAATATTAATATGTTATTTAACTGTTCTCAAGGTACACTTAGCATATCTCCTGTGCAACAAGCAAAGTGGTAACTGAAAGTCAGACTAGTGTTGGGGGGAGGGAGAAAGAGAATTTCTTGTTTCATTATGCTAAATAAGTTAGTCAAATAAGTTAGCGACATCATAAATTATCTATGTAATAATAATAATAATAATAATAATAATAATAATAATAATAATAATAATTATTATTATTATTATTATTATTATGACAGCATGAAACTCTCCCCCAACCTCTTTGCAGTAGTAATTATCAACTGAGTAAAAAGTTTCAAATTCACCTTAGCACCAGTCAAATCATTTTGACTGAATCTAATGTAAGCCTTTAGCCTTGATATCTGAAAAATAAATAAAATAAACTGTATCTTCAAAATAGCATTAGAGTAAGTTTAGAACAAAGGTTAAATATGGCCTAATGACTGTACATCTTTTAAATGACTTTAACTCATCTCTTTCTCAACATGCAGCATTCACAAGAGGGGTGCATCTAAGTGATTTATCAGAAGAGGCACCATATATTATTACATAATAATAATAATAATAATAATAATAATAATAATAATAATAATAATATTATTATTATTATTATAATAGTCACTATTCAAATTCTAGGAATGTCAAACCTACATGATAGCTAACAATTTGAGCACTCAGTGTATGTGATTATTTAACTGGCATAACTGAAACTGCTTAACCTAAAGTAATATTTTTCCTTTCCTTTTCTACAGAAATATGCAAAATGCGCTAAAATTGTTAAATTAACACACACCCACAATTACACATTTAAATATTGCAAGATCAATTTTTGAATTCCAAGATCATCTGAAAGGGAATACCAGTTTAACCCTATGACCACGGCAAGCAGCATAACCAATAGGCTATTAAACCAAAATACTGGCCTTACGAGGTGAAAGGGTTAAAATCTGTCGGAAGCCTGAGAAAAATCAACAAGAAACCTTCTGCAGTTGCGACGACGTGTCAATCTGGCACAAAACTTTCATGGCATCGTCGTGGCAACCCGTCTTGTACAAAGTCTGAGCATAGTAGAGGCGGTAATTTTCAACATCAGGGTCTATAATTGTCAGCGCCTCGTAGCAATCGGCTGCGTTTGAAAAGTCCTGTAGCTGATAATAGCAGTAACCGAGAAGCGACAACGCAGGAAGAGACTGCAATGCACACACAACCAACTGAATATTTAGTGACATTAAACTTAAATCATGAATAAGAAACACGTGAACCTATTCAAAGACAGAGGTGTACTGCAGTGGTTAAATCACTTTATCAGAGGTGCCGGATCTCTTTATATTTTCCCTCTGGCCGCAAAATGTCCTCACAACTTTTCTATTCATTTTAAACAAGCATTTAGACTACAGTTCGCGTTTTCTTTTCTTTCCCGTGCATGCAAAGTGCTAAAGTAAACAAAAGATCAAACGAATAAAAGTATGTTCATGCTATGGCCATGCCGGATCTCTTGCCAGACGTCCCAGATCGGAGATCCGGCTCAATTTAACCCCTGGTGTACTGGCCACATCAAGACAGGACATAGATAATGGAAAGGGACTGCAGTAGACGGTCCAACCCAATAATTGGGGAAGGGGTATGTAGTATCATTTATCCTCCCACCCCCAATGTTTTGTGCTTCTTTGCTGCTTTAACATCCTAAAAGTCTGACAAGCAAAATAAAGGTCATCCATAGAGTCCCTGACAAACAAAATAAAGGTCGTCCCTAGAGTTTAAACATATTTATAGGTGAGTATACTTTTTAAAAACAATCATATACCCCCCCCCCCAATGCTGATGGCAGGAATATGCCCCTGCATAAAGACAATGTGAAATTTCCTGTGTCCCATAAGGGCCTAGAGGTCTCACGGGTCCCTAAACCCAATGACCTTTCCTGACCTTTGACCTGGTTCTAATTCAGAATGGATTTGCTGTGCCATTGGCTGATGCCCTAAGCATTCTGACAGCAGAACCAAAGAAGTTTTTTGATTGATTGAGCTACGTCACTATTCTACAACTTCTAAATCTGCCTGTGTAACAGTAGCAACAGATTCAACATGATGGAAAGAGCACTGGAGGAAAAGCTAATTCATACACACTTAACTTTTATGAGCGCTGAAGAAAAATGATGACATATTACATCACAATATCTGAATATCAAACTCATATCAATTTTCTTAAAGCAATGCTGAAGAGATTTCTTATGACATTTTTATCTCTTCATTTTCACATTTGCAGCCAAATTATTTCATGTCAACATGCTTGCTTACCTTGCCATAGGTTTCAACAATAGCTTTCAAGAGTTCAGCTGTTTCTGAATATCGCTGATCTCTTATCTGGAAACATAAGCACTCAAATGTGTAGGCAACTACACCATGAATATATATATATATATATATATATATATATATATATATATATATATATATATACACACACACACACACACTTTGCACTACCAGTAAATGCCCATACATTTAGATAATCATTTACAAGCATTAACAATTAACAATGTAAACTTCTATCAGGCCTCTAGGTTTGAGAGGCTATCATAAGGAAGGGGAAAGGTGTAGGGATTGGGCCCCCACATTTTCATCCAAGTTTACGCCAGTGAGCAATGCTTACACAACAAATTCTAAACACAATTCCTCAGATGCTGCTGGATCTGATAACATAGTGGAGGCCCTTATTTTGGCCCTGAATGTGGTAGGCCCGGTATATCTATGCAGGCAGTCAGGCATACTTTGGTCTACTCATGAAATTTGGGAGTAGGCCCATTTAAAATAAGATGTGTTACCTGATCAATCATTAATTTTACAATGTTGTTTGACAAAGAAGTTTAATGCTTACACAAAATAGTTTACTAATTAATAAATATGAAGAGGGCCTGCTGGCTATGGGGCCCTGTGCCAGAGCACACCTTGGCACAATGGTAAATCCGGTATTGATTAAAATTCTACTTCAGAGCGACTGTCTGACATTAGGCCTAGTATGAATCATATCAGTTGTCGTTTACCAGTCCATAAATCGTTGCGGTTACTTCTCCTTCCTTCATTTGGAGCCTAGAATTTTTATGTCTGAAAAGTCTATCAAATCACGTAAAAATCAATTGCATGCAATTTCCAAAAGAAAGAAATCATCCGTTTTAAACCGGCAGCTCAACTTTTCAAAGTGTAAACAACGCCATTTTGCATAACGAAATTATATAGCGCAAGTCGATTTTACCAGTACCTTCAGTTAACCTTCAGTTAGTATAATTTGGGGTGCTGATGCCTCGATGCATTATAAAGGGCAAAATAGAAGTTTAGAATTAGATTAGATTCGGTAGCCCATAGTTAGCTCCAAAGCACTAGTTCCATTTAGGGTTCTAATTGTTTGACTTAGCTTGTCCTCCTTAGATTGCTCCTCTGTTCTGGCTGATCTTTCCTGATTGACATGGCACTAATTCCATTTGGATTTGGTGCGTCATCGGCTTATGCCCCGGTCATTATGACAGTGGCACAATAGAAGTTATTGATTGATTGAATTCCATAGCATCCCAGAGATTGCCAGGCCACATCTTATGTCGCTGTGATTAATGAATCATAGAATTAGTGTAAACAGGCGGATAATTCTATGCAGCAAAACATTTGAGGGAGGAAGTGGTTACACTTGTTCTTAGAAATTAAAGGGTTTTAACGGATTTTTCTGCCGATGGGGGGTAGACCGAACGCCCTCCGCAGGGTCCGCAGGTCGAGGAGACTGGCCGGACTCGGTCCTTCGAGCGTTCGCCCCGTCAGGCGCCCGGGTGCTTCTTCGAAGGCCCGTCGTCGTTGTGGTCGTTGTAGTCCCTGTGCTGCTGAATCCTCTTCCACGGCTGATACCGAAACCGCTGAGCCGATGGAAACTGCCCCCGCTGTGAAAGCTACCAGGACGGAATGCCCCTCTCTTCGTCCAGAAGGGGATGATGCAGTACGGTGCTGGGCCACGGTGGTCGCTCCATCGACGTCGAGGCGTGCGGTGGCAGGTGGAGCGAATCTTGTGTCCGACAGGAATTCGCCTGCTGCTGCGGCGGCGGAGAAGACTCGATCGCCTGGCCAGTCTTCGTCCAGGACTCGACCTGTGAGGAGCTCGCGCCGGGAACTGTCTGCGCCCGGTGTCTCAAACTCCGAGCCGGCGGAGGGCATCGAAGTGGTCGCAGGTGACGCCGGCTCCAGTCAGCCTTCGACCTGCGCAGAGCAGCAGAGCGGAAGAGAACCGGTGGAACAGCGACGGCCGGCGCACGAATTCATTCGGACATTTCCGGATCAGACGGGCGCCGTTCCCACTCAAGGAGAGTCGTTCTGCTGTTGCCCCAAGAAAGCACAGACCAAAGATTTGCAGTGTCCATGTGGCGAAGAAGACAGCAGTCAGAAACTGATTCCTTATGTTGAAATGCTTTTTTATCGTGCATCTTTTGATATTTTATAGTGAAAACAGAACGGCATTAACTTCCTTGCTTATCGCCGCTAAGATATACCCGCTGGGTATAATAACGTACCTACTTTTGCACACCCGCTAAGTACATTATAATGAAGTTCAACTGTATTTCCTATTCTCAGTGCTAGTCGAAAAGAATTGCTATATAATTGCTTTGTTACATTATGCTACAGTGTTTTCTGCATGCTTGTAATATTTGTTGTAGATTTCGAGTGGACGTGGGATTGCGACTGCAAATCGTCTGCCGCAGAGGTTTCAGAAAGCAGGCGCGAAGCCAGATTCCACATCAACTACAGCAGCGGCACTGCAGCTGTACGGGGCAGTGAACCAATGACTGATGGACAGTATTTTTGGGAAATAAAAATGATTACTCCAGTTTATGGCACAGATATGGTAGGCCATCATCACCTTCATCATAATCATCATCATCATCATCATCATCATCACTTTCTGCATGAATGGCAGCAGTAGTTAGATGCGAAACCATTCCACTTCACTTGGTCTTGTATTATTCTGCATCCTTCTACAATTGTCAAGTTCTTAATTTCAATGTCTTCTTTGATGTTATCCATCCATCCATCGTTCTCTTGGGGTCCATCATACACACTGTGGTACGTACGCACTGATGGGAGGGGGAATTGGATCTAGGAGATTTTGCGTATGTACAGTGTACAAATGGGGGAGGGGAGTTGAAAATATGCCTTTATTGCATTATGTATGTACTATATGGATGAGCCCTTGGTCTTTCTCACCCTCTATTATCCTATATAAAGCCCTGTATATATTATTATATGCATGGCTATATGAATGGAATTGACCTCACCATTTCAGATGGTCGGTGTTGGAACGGCCGGCGTCGACTTGGACGCGTTCCA
Source organism: Metaphire vulgaris (assembly GCA_018105865.1). NCBI lineage: Eukaryota > Metazoa > Annelida > Clitellata > Crassiclitellata > Megascolecidae > Metaphire > Metaphire vulgaris. The sequence goes on along the minus strand of CM030866.1, from coordinate 976,909 downwards.
GTACAACTTCTGCAGTTTACTCGGACGAGATGGCGAGAGTTGGGGACTGTCGTACTATGGTAAGGCACAACACAAGGGACAGTTTACTAACATCTGCAGTGCAAGGTTCGGTCAAGGCAGCATCATTGGGTTACACCTGGATATGTGGCAAGGAACGCTTTCATATTACAAAAACAGGCAACCGCTGGGTAAGAAGCTATAGAAATACTTTCAGTTATTTATTATTTATCAATAGTTTAAATGTTGATTTTCATTTTTGCATTACTGTTGTCAGTATGCATATAATTGTCCATATCGGTGTTTGTGGTCTTTCAACGAGTGAGTGAGTGAGTTAGCGATTGAACTGTCTCCACCTATCATGGGCGGTTCTTTTGAATGCCCTTTCCCTGGGGCGCTTTAGCCACATGGATTAAATGGCTATCTACGCTGTTAGCCTAAACTGGTGGACATTGGGCTGCCCCTATCTGTCTCAGGAGAACCCAACTCGACCTGCTAGATTGACTGAAGGTTGAAATTTCATTATTGACGGATGTTTGTTTATGCGGCCAAATCTCCTTACCAGGGTTTATAGATCTAGTTCAACAATAGTGAGATTATGCTTTTAGGGTGTTACTCTGTTAACCCCGATCTTCATCTAGCAACAAACTGCAATTTGGTAAGACTAGAATCATGGTTCAAAGAGTTAAATTAATATCTTTTATTAAGGTTTGACAGTTTCTTGTGTTGGTCATTTTATACTTATGTTATCCAATCACGAGTTTTCAATTTTTGTTTAAAGGCGTCATCTTCACGGGTCTTCGTGGAAAAACTCTTTATCCTATGGTGTCCTCGACCGCGGCTCGCACTGGAATGAAGCTCGTCAAGGCGTGCTCCTATGCCACTTCTTTGGAATTCCTTTGCTGCCAGGTGCTGCGCAAGATGGTGCCTTTGCATCTCGACGTCACGACCGCGCTTAGCATGCCTCCGGGACTGCACGAATTTTTCCTCGTGAACAATCTATTCTGGTTGCTTCGTTCCAACAGATTTTCCATTCCGAACATGGAGGCGGGCAAGAAGCGCCCATATCCGTTCAGTGAAGAAAGTGCAGAGGGTTGCAGCGAAGCTGAGTACGGCGCGAAACGAACGAAAGCGCCGTGATAAGCGATTGGGTTGTGACGTCTGATAGCATTTCTTGTCTTTACTCATTATATCGTTGATAAGCTGTAAACAGGGATATTTTTACACCCCCCTAACACCGTCCAACGCCCCTCCCCCAATTTGAGGTCGACACCACCACCCCAAATTTGGTAATGTGACAATGGTATGCATACAAAATGCATACTAATTTGCTCCGGACACCCCCCATTTGAAGTCGACACCTCGCCCCCCAATTCACAATCCTAGAAATATCCCTGGCTGGAAATCAATTGGAAACGCTAAAACGTTGTCTGAGGCGTATCTGGATGGCAATTTTGTTCCGTATTCTCTGTTCAGGATCATGTTTTGTTGTGTAAATATCGGTAAAACATTACAGAGGCTTTTTGGAGAGGCGAATTTGTTGTGTACTGATATGATATGTGTGTTGATAATTATCTGTGGGAAGGTTTGTCTTGGTTTAATTTTGTCCGTAATTGATTTAGAAGTGTCTTTGCGATTTGTTTGATTATGTGCTTCGTTAGTTGCATGTATGTAAAGTTTGAATTGAACTTATAAATCTGATATCTGTTAGCTGTGATTATGTCAACCGTATCACTTGCCGTTTTGGCAAAATTCTCAAATTAATTTGGATTAGTAGATATTCGGTATGTGATAATGTCCCACTACTTTGTGTTTTGTGACCGGTTCCTCTCTCAGAACACTGAAGTTAAGCAACGCTGAACATGGTTCGTACTTGGATGGGTGAACCTCCCGGGATCGAGTTGTGGTATCGGCCAATGGCCAATCAAGCTGTTCGTTGCTTAGGCGTGGATAAATTGGTAGCAGCGTTATGCTGCGAAGGTAAAACGCGGGTCTAGAGAAATCAATGGCAGACTACTCCAGATTAATGGTATAGACAGTGCTTTTTTCAGTGGGAACGCATGGGAATGGCGTTCCCACACCTTTCTTTGCCAGATTCTTTAATATGAATGTGCAATAATGCGCGTTTTACATGCAATCGGTTCTTTTCTCAGTGGCAACGGCATATATTACAGTTTATAAACAACGAGTGACATTGTATAAAAATATGCAAGTTTCGTTAAGTTATATATTTTGTTATATATATATATATATATATATATATATATATATATATATATATATATTCTTGCAACAAAACAGATGTGAAATGAGTTCCCAGACCTTTTTTCTAGGAAAAAACCACTGGGTGTAAGCCACCTGTGTCGCTGCTTGCCTAGGACACGGAGATCAGCGCCAGACCCTATGCTCATCTGAGTACGAGACTACCGTGCCTTTAATTGATAGGGTGCAGTGGAGTAGTGGTTGGATGCTTGACTTGCAAGCAGAAGGTCTCGGGTTAGAATCTAGCCTGAATCACTTGCATGTGCACTGTGTGTGTGTGACTTAGAATGTAAATAGTTAAGCTGCTGCTAGTCATTTGACATTTCTGCTTCTGACCTGCGTTCGGAATAATTCCAAAATTCATTGCTCGTGCACGGTGCATATATCAGAATGACTGTATTTCATTGTTCGCATATATTGTCCTCGTTTTCCTTTTTTTGTGCTATGTTGGATTTATTTTCACGATAAGCTTAAGCATTTTTGTGTAGTTCCATTTGGAAACATGCCAAGGAAAGATATTTTGATGGTTTAATTGTGTTGCATATTAAGATTTGATGTAATGCGTGTTTTGTCAATACCGTAATCATCGAAACAGTGTATCCGCAAGAACTGCGTGTGTGTGTGTGTGTGTGTGTGTGTGTGTGTATTTGTACAAGTACCACTATATTTTCTTGACTTTAATGTCAAGAAACAAAAATTTAATATGTATGAACATAGAAATGTTCTGGTTTGGAATGAAGCCAATTTAGCACATACACACACAGACACAGAGAGACACACATGTCTAGTAATGCTTGAAGTTTCAGTTGTACAATACACACATCAATGACACTGTAACTTGCTTGCTTATATCAATAGACGGTCCTTACAGTTTCCTGTCTATATTCTAATTTCTTAGCTTTAATTTGCAGTCATGTTAGTCATTGGCATTAGTAAGAGCCCCTGCCTGTCCAGCATTTTAAATTAGTACAGTATAACCCGCTTAATTGCATAGGTGCCGTGCAAGCCTTGCTTATGCAATTAACTGGGCTATGTGAATAGCGGGACGTCTGATAATGAATTGTACGCACAAAACACTGGTTCGGGTTTTTATGTTGTTATTTGATTATGCGGGTTATGCAATTAAACGGTATGCGATTAAGTGGGATCCACTGTACTTTTCCGATTTTTTATGGTATCAGACTTCGATGCCTATCAGTGACATAGCAAGGATTCTGGAATGGATGGGGTGTGGGGAGGTAACGACACCAAGCCCCGGCATTTTAAAGTTAAAAAGTGGACAGGTAAATAAGAAGGTCAAGGAGATATATTGCCTCACACCTTGTGACATTACTGATTATACATCAAGTCGTTTCCACCCGCTTAAATGGACTCGTTTTGTTTTTGGTATCGACATTTGAGGCGTACGTTGACTTGCGCTCTTTCACTGTCCACTCAAATTATGGCTGTGATTTTGACGTGCCGGAATTTAATTTCTGCCATGTTAAACTGGAGAATATAAGCAAAAAACCTGTATAAAATATTTTTCAAAGTCAACCGATTTAATTTTCGTGAAACTATGAAAGCGGAAAATAGGACACTTCACAGGGGTAAGGGCAGGGATATTTTCACCCCCCCCCCCAATTTGAGGTCGACCCCACCCCAAAATTTGGTAATGTGACAATGGTATGCATAGAAAATGCATACTAATTAGCTCCGGACGCCCTCCCCCCCATTTGAGGTAGACACCTAGAGGCGGATCTAGGGGAAGGCAGGGGGTACACATGTCCCCGGGCGCCGAGGTGAGGGGGCGCCAAAATTGGATATTTGGGTAAGTGAAATGGACAATAAAGTAGAAGAAACACTTGCGAGGACCTTTTTTTGCTTGTCAGCACTATATGAAGAGAGAGTTGAGGGGCGCCGAAAACGATGTGAGGACCTTTTTTGCTTGTCAGTTGTTAGGGGCGCCAGCGTACACTTTGTCCTCGGGCACCGAATACCCTAGATCCGCCTCTGGTAGTTTAAAAATGTCCAATTTAAGCAATAGATAATGCCACCGGAAAAACTCTGAATGCCAAGCACTTTTGATATAAAAGAGATAGTGGCCTAATTTTTTCAAAAAACTCGATTACTAGGTCCCCTTCACTTGCCTGTCAAAAGTGCTAGCCATTCACACGTCTGCCAATACCATTCTCTGTAGTTTAAAAATGTCCAATTTACGCAATAGAGATTGCCACAGGCAAAATTCTGAATGCCAAACACTTTTGACATACAAGAGATAGATAGTGGCCTATTTTTTGAAAAAAACTTGATTAGTAGGTGTTCTTCACTTACCTGTCAAAAGTGCTAGCCATTCACACGTCTGCCAATACCATTCTCTGTAGTTTAAAAATGTCCTTTAAAATGTCCAATTTACCCATTAGAGAATACCATAGCCAAAATTCTGAATGCCAAGCACTTTTGATGTACAAGAGATAGTGGTCTAATTTTTAAAACAAATTGATTACTAGGTCCTCTTGATTTGCCTGTCAAAAGTGCTAGCCTTTCACACGTCTGCCAATACCATTCTCTGTAGTTTAAAATGTCCTTTAAAATGTCCAATTTACGCAATAGAGATTACCACAAGCAAAATTCTGAATGCCAAGCACTTTTGATATCCAAGAGATAGTGGCCTAATTTATTAAAAAAACTTGATTAGTAGGTGCTCTTCACTTACCTGTCAAAAGTGCTATAGCCATTCACACGTCTGCCAATACCATTCTCTGTAGTTTAAAAATGTTCTTTAAAATGTCCAATTTACGCAATTGAGAATGGCACAGGCAAAATTCTGAATGCCAAGCACTTTTGATATAAAACTACAGAGAATGGTATTGGCAGACGTGTGAATGGCTATCACTTTTGATTTCCCTACCCTATTCCAAGGGGTACCCGGGTACCCCTACCCCTAGCCATACCGCTAGGGGTACCCATACTCCTAGCCCTAGGGGTTCCCCTACCCTTAAGTTTATTCGAATGTCTCTGGACAGAATGTTACTAAATTATAAGATGTGTCAATGTTCAAAATGTCATGCTTTTATCCACAAATGAACAATCATACGGCTTATCAACTGTACTAGTTGTGACAAGTTACTAACACGATAATATCGTAATATATATAATATAATATATGATAATATTAATATTAATATATAATAATATGCATGACAGTATGCGGTTTCGGGACTCCCGTAGTTTTGTCCACGAAGCAAAACCAATCGGAGATCTACAGTAGAAAACGTATAAAATAATGACTGGGAAAGTAGATGCTCCGTATGATTCTTTACTGGTGAACCATTTCTCTGTTTCCAGGCTCCAGCCAGGATTTTCCATTTCGCCTACTCGTGAAACAGAGATTTTGCCTGTCACTCGCAGGGGCGTAGCCGTAGCGACGGGAGAGGGCGGTATATCGGTATATATACCCCCCCTCAATCAGACTACCAGGTCACTACCTTAAAAATTTTAATGTGTTTTTAAGATTTTCAGTTTTTAAAGATTTAACCCCCCCCCATCAAATCACATTATACCCCAATCAAATTCCTGGCTACGTCCTCTGGTCACTCGGCGGCGTTGATGCATGCCTCTCAGCGCTTGGTTGTCGGCTGCTGCTGCTGCTGCTGCTGCTGCTGCTGCTGCTGCTGCTGCTGCTGCTGCTGCTGTTCTGAGGGAGTGACAGAAGAGTGACGCCTGGAGTTTCAGGTCGAGTGCCCACCGACAGACCGTCAAAACTGTGATGGCGGGAGTTCTATCTCCGGCGGTGGGTGGGTGGGCGCGTCGCATCGCGTCTGGTCGGCGAGATATTACGAATGCGAAATCTCGATTTGACGACAGACGACAGATAGATTCTGCAGTTGAACGGGAACGTCGTCTGCTCGCTGGATGTTGACGGACAGCGCGGTTTAAATTCTCGGGGCCCGGGGGTGGGGTGGGGGGTGGAAATCGCCGTTCGTGTTTCGACTGATTCTTCTGTCCCTCGTTGTGCCATTATTATGATAGCGACGCACGCCCAGTTGATGCGCTACGCTATGCTGTACGTCTTAACGATTATTCCACCAAAAGGTTAGTACAGAAAAGCAACCATAAGCTGGTTGCGTTAGCGTAGCCACGGGGGGGGGCGGGCCCCATCTTCTGGCTGTCTGACAGGGGTGTATTGACGAGGGGATATATATATATATATCCTAACAACGTACATATACCCCCCCAAAAAAAAATCAGACTACCTTGACATTTTTAATGCGTTTTTTAAGACTTTCAAAGTTTTTAAAGATCTATATACCCCAAATTGCATTATACCCCTAAATCACATTCCTGGCTACGCCTCTGCTGTTTGAACATATAACTCAACCCCGATATTCTGATGAAATTCAACAGACTCTAACAGAGGGGTCATCCACATTTACGCCTTAGTAGTACTATTGCTGCAGTAGGCTATATAGATATGCAAAAATTCAAAAGAGTGATGAAACGAATTCAATCCACATTTTCTTGTGTCCCCATCTCCATTGTGTCAAACCGTACTAGAGTAGGAAATATATTCTGTATCACTTTGATTCTAGATCATTCGAAATGCCACGAAAAATAATGAGCCATTATTGGTAAGTCTTGTAATTAATTATCAATGGGAAAATAACGCAGAAAAAGAATATTAGTTAAGTTTCCCGAATATAGGCTAAGCTTAATTATTTGGGTTATGAAGAGATAAGGAATAGGTCTTGAGCGTCGCTTTTTACAAATTACAAACGAATCTCTCAGATTTGTGTCCCTCTTTTCTCGCGCTTTGTCACAATTTATTGTCGGTTGCGTGTCCCCGAGAAGGCGCAGTTTCCAGCGCTTTTCAATAACGCTGATTGACAACGATTGCTTGTCGAAGATAAGGGCGCACGTACAGTTGAATCTAAGAGGCCGAGGTTTAATCTGAGTTTCATTGCCTGTACGTGCTCAAACTTCCAAGAGAAGATAACCAGTGGCGGTTCCAAGAACTCTTGGTGAGGGGGATGCGATGAATTTCTAGGAAGTCACAGTAGAGTGGGGATGCATTGAATTTTTAGGAAGGTCGCGCCGATAATGTAAACGGTTTATATGAAATCTGTAGATTTGATTTATAGAATATAATGTTCGGAATTGACAATGTATAAGCTAGATGTATAAAAGCCATTTTAGTCTGGTTGTACAAAGTCATAGTGCAGAATCGAGTTTTCTATTGCTGGAAGCGAATAATAATAATAATAATAATAATAATAATAATAATAATAATAATAATAATAATAATAATAATAATAATAGATTATTTGTCTATGACATTTTCTATGGATATGTCCATATCGTTGTGGATATACATTATCAAGGCTAATCCGTTTAGACGATCATCTTCCATTGAAGACGCATTTTGGTGGGCCGGTGGGGGGATGCATCCCCGTCATCCCCAGCGTGGAACCGCCCCTGAAGATGACGTGGTCTAGGGGTGGCATTGGCATGCGTGAAGATCGTTATTATTTACTCTTAACACTTAAATAATTATATAATCAGCTTTCCTAGATAATTTCCTAATCCATTTATTGTTTCACAGTTAAAACAGTTTTGCTAGGTTAGACTGTCTTCAGAGCTTCTATTTCTTGCATCTTTTCTCGCCAAACTATAAATTAAAAGTTTCACCAAATAAGCAGAATCTAGGTTCAACAGTTTAAAGAAGATTTTAGATGAAAAAAGGGGAGAAATAGTAGGGAGCCTAGGGAGGTTGCACGCCAGAAAGTCACCCTGACGGAAACGGACTGAGTCCCGCTGGCGATCCTAACGTCGATCCGCTAGAGGGCGGTGGGAGCAGCGCTAAGCAAAGCTGCGAGGTAAAAACGTGGGTCTGGGGAAAGCAATGGCAACCTGCTCCAGATTAATGGCTTCTTGCGTTATTGCATCCTCGCATTCTCCTCAATCACGCGTACTATCTATCCTCCCCCAAACAACTCAACGGTTTTGTGCGAATCCCTCGACCGGCGGTGCCAGTCCAAATGGGGAGGAGGAGGAGGGTCGACGGACCACCGTGGCCACGCCAATGAATTCTACACTCAGTGACGTCACCGCTTCGGTCGCAAAGAATGGCACAACAATTCAATCCACTCTTATTGAGGAATGGAGGGATCTGGAGAAAAGGAGACAGAAACAGAGAGAGAGAGAGAGAGAGAGAGAGAGAGAGAGAGAGAGAGAGAGAGAGAGAGAGAGAGAGAGAGAGAGAGAGAGAGAGAGAGAGAGAGAGAGAGAGAGAGGAAAGGACAGGTCATAATTGCGAATGTAATAAAACGCCCGTGGCTTAAACTTCAAGTCACTTCACACGACACCGGAAGACGGACAAATATTGACCAGCGCTCCGGTTCATTCATTCGAGTTACCAAAATCTTTTGCGACTGGGTGGGGCGGGGAGGAGGAGGAGGAGGAGGGAAATGAGGGTCGAAAGAAGAAGAAGAAGAAGAAGAAGGCGAAAGCAAGGAAGAGAAGCATCTGCCTATGTAGAAATAACGGCTTGATAGCTATTGACATTGCGTATAGGACGTTGGTTGGCGTATAATTAGACGTGGATTGGGGCGGGGGCGGGGGTGGGGGCGGTCCGTGCTTATTTGTACGAACAAAGTGGAGCGTTTGAAACAGGACACGACTATACTCGAACGGTTTTTGGTCTATTTCCAGTGGCGAAGCCAGGATTCCGCGGAATGAGGCACATCGGCATTTTTCGGATGAGAAAGGCTTGATGAGCAAAAGAGATGTAGCTCGCGTCATGCATGTCACTGATGTCAGCCACGTTTGCCTTTCACGCATTTCTCTTCGATCGTACTGCCTACCCCCCTACCCTCCAGAAAACCGCTCGACAGATTTTTAAAGTCCTACTATACGGTCCCAGCACGAATAGGGGGGAGGGTAGGGTCCCTTAGCGGTAACCCCAATGCTTACGTCCATTTCTTATCACAGAATATCTAGAAAATTAATATCTGGTAGTTAATTTTTCTAAAACTTGGTAGATTTTTTTACTGGCATGGGTTGGTGGGGGTGGGGGTTTCTCATGTGCCCCTCCTTTGGATCCGCCTACGTCTCAAACTACGCTGCAGGCAGATATCGTTCTAATCTCTCGTTTCTATCGCCGAGACTCTAATCTTTCCAGGATCTCCGGTTCTGTTTAGCGTTTAGATACGCTCGAATCAGCCCATTGATCTTTTTGCAGAACAACCTGCCTGTGCTCGGCTTCTATACCGCCCAGCAGATTGCCGCAATTTATTGCAAGCGACGTTCTTTGCGCTTTGCTTTATTGAACCTAAAGCGAAGACAATCTACTGACCATTTGTATTCAACTCTAAGACCTTACCGTACTCCAGCATGGACATGCGGATTTGTGAAAATGACCGGATTTCGACGTTGCCTCAGTCGGAGGCAGAAAATTCGGCACAGCTCCAGTGTTAATCATGATATGGGACGACGGTTGGGTTTAAGAAAATGGACCCATGTTCGTTTCTGCTGTGACCGGTAGATGTGACACTGCCCTGCTCTTTGCCAGTCGCCTTAGCAGCGGTAACGGTTAAGCATAAAACCATTTCCAGAAAGCAGTTGTCTTCTGTTAATCTTCTTCTTTCTGTGATTGGAAACAATTCCTCTCACGTTCATAGTTATCTCTCTGATGTCCAGCCACTTTTTCCTGGGTCTTCCTCCGCCTCTATTTCCTTCAATTCGAGCGCTTTTGTGCCATGCCAGCCTCCTTTCATACAACCTACCGGCGTGTCCACACCGGGCATTTTATGACTAAATCTGTCCATGATTGTATCGCTTATGGATTTAGGCGGATTCACCGTAGAGATACAGTGTTCATGTAGATACCCGCTTGAAAATCCATTTGGCAAAAAGACGGTCTTATAGTTTATCAAGACAGACAGAAGACCGGAGAGCAGATGCATCAAACTGTCAATCATCATGAGGAACCAACTTAGGTCGCTTATTGTCTGATGAATGCCAAATGAACTATTGCAGGTCCTTTGCTAACACCTGCTCCATTAGTGAAAATTGTTAGAAGATTGATCTAGAATTACACGTACACGCTCTAAAGGTAAAAGAACATATCGACCGCTTACATTTAGACACTGAAACAGAGACGTGACTAGAATTGACGTTAAGGGGCCTACCCGGTTTGGTTCGGGAAAGCCATGGTGTCACCCCCTCAAAAAAGCCAAAAATTGCACTATTAATGCCAGTAATAATACTTATAACAACACTTAAAATAATACTTATATTAGAAATATACTTATAATAATGCTTTACTAACAATAGGCCTATTTACAATAATAATAATAATAATAATAATAATAATAATAATAATAATAATAATAATAATAATAATAATAATAATAATAATAATAATAATAATAATAATAATAATAATAATAATAATAATAATAATAATAATAATAATAATAATAATAATAATAATAATAATAATAATAATAATAATAATAATAATAATAATAATAATAATAATAATATAGAATATAGAATAGGCATGGACTTGACGTTTTTACAACAGGCTCCATCCTCACATAACGAACCTAATCTATTTCCCTGCTTCATAGTTCGACGAGACTGTCAGCTTACGGGACTCGGTGCGATTTATCAGTTGCGTCGGTTATTACCTTAATTTTTTCCCCGTCGCGATTGCATCTGAGGAGGAGAAGGAGAAGGAGAAGAAGAAGAAGAAGAAGAAGAAGAAGAAGAAGAAGAAGAAGAAGAAGAAGAAGAAGAAGAAGAAGAAGAAGAAGAAGAAGAAGAAGAAGAAGAAGAAGAAGAAGCAGAGGGAAGAGTGGAGGCATAGCATACAATGCGGAAAGTCCGGCAATTATTGCAGTCGATTGGTTTCCCCGGAGTTCAATAAAACCTTTGAAATCCGACATAAGATCCGCCTTTACTTTTCCTAAAAAGCTCCGGTCATGCCCCTTTCCCCCATCTCCTCCTCCCCGTTTTACTGTCTCCCCGGAAGAGCGGGTGTTTGTTGTAAAAAGAAATTGCAGCGATCCAGCTATTTGCCTCTTTTAGTACGGAAGTCAACCAGATGGGAATCTTACGTTGTAGAGAGTTACAGTCGACGAAATAGAGACGAGCATTAGACGACGACGACGGACAAATGTCGAAAACGCATTATAGGATTTGATCAGGATCGTGTGCGATTGTTTTCTGGTGCTCCATCGGATGATATGTTATTATTATTATTATTATTATTATTATTATTATTATTATTATTATTATTATTATTATTATTATTATTATTATTATTATTATTATTATTATTATTATTAGAACGTGGAGGGCATTTTGACGCGCAGAGCATTTGGACGCGGTGGGCATTCACAGTGCTTTTCAAACAGGCTTACTTAGCCTCCTAAACCACTTAAAATCAAATATAATAATAATAATAATAATAATAATAATTATTATTATTATTATTATTATTATTATTATTATTATTAGAACGTGGAGGGCATTTAGACGCGGAGGGCATTTTGACGCGCAGAGCATTTGGACGCGGTGGGCATTCACAGTGGTTTTCATACAGGTTTACTTAGCCTCCTAAACCACTTAAAATCAAATAATAATAATAATAATAATAATAATAATAATAATTATTATTATTATTATTATTATTATTATTATTATTATTAGAACGTGGAGGGCATTTAGACGCGGAGGGCATTTTGACGCGCAGAGCATTTGGACGCGGTGGGCATTCACAGTGGTTTTCATACAGGTTTACTTAGCCTCTAAACCACTTAAAATCAAATTATAATAATAATAATAATAATAATAATAATAATAATAATTATTATTATTATTATTATTATTATTATTATTATTATTAGAACGTGGAGGGCATTTAGACGCGGAGGGCATTTTTGACGCGCAGAGCATTTGGACGCGGTGGGCATTCACAGTGGTTTTCATACAGGTTTACTTAGCCTCCTAAACCACTTAAAATCAAATAATAATAATAATAATAATAATAATAATAATAATAATAATAATAATTATTATTATTATTATTATTATTATTGTTGTTGTTGTTGTTGTTGTTGTTGTTGTTATTTGGATGCGGTGAGCATTTGGACGCGGAGGGCATTTCGACACCGAGAGCATTTGAACGCGGTGGACATTCACAGTGCTTTTCAAACAGGCTTACTTAGCCTCCATTTGGACACGCTTTCTGTATTTAGAACGTCTCCAAATTGACAAGCCCCGTCATTCCATAATGATAATAATGCATAGGATATTTAGCGAATATCTTTAGCATCCATTGCTACATTGATATCAATCGCTATTGCAATCATAGGCCATCACCTTCTCTATTTAAAACGGCTCATCCATGACAACCCTCGTTATTCCATAATGCTAATAATGCACAGGATTTGTGCAAATCCAACCGCATTTTTGAAACTTAATTCGTCTAGTTAGAGATCGATTTCAAGTACCATATTGAAAGACTAACTCTAGCATCTTTTAGCAAATCGATATCAATCGCTATTGCAAACATAGACCATCACCTTCTGCATTTAAAACGGTTCTTCCAGGGGCGTAGCGACGAGAGGGGGTATATCGGTATATATACCCCCCAAATCAGTCTACCTTTAAGTTTTGTGTGTGATTTGCATGTGGTTATATGTGGTTTATATGGTTTATGTGGTTTATAGTTAAGTTTTATACCCACCCAAAATATTTATACCCTCCCAAATCAAGATCCTGGCTACGCCCCTGGTTCTCACACAGGGCAGATCCTACTAAATCACTATAAACATTATTATTATTATTATTATTATTATTATTATTATTATTATTATTATTATTATTATACAGTTAAACTAGCAAGTAATTCAGTAGATTTACGAATGGGCCACTCAAAAGTAACCACGACCTACATGTGCGTGACCCATGGAGTATTGATGACCCACGATCCGCTGCCCCACTGACCCACTGACCCACTGACCCACGACACGTTGACTCGCTGACCCACGACCCGTTGACCCGTTGCTATCTCTGCGTTGACGAATTTTTGGGTCTAGTGTCTTCGTCGGCGGGGCAATTTTTCATTTTGGTCACCCGCTTCGCTTACTCTACGTGCAGTCGAACAAAATTCTCAGGGCGACAAATGTCCCCCCCCTTCCCCCGCCTTGAAGAATCGATTCAATTACCCTGCCCGGGGGCGGGGGCACAAGACGAGACCGGGAAAACTCGCCCTTGCGTTCGCAAATTGCTATCGGGACTCCAGTGATGGATTCGATGATTCGGAAACGCTCTCCGAACAGAGCATCGATAACTGGATTACGTTAAGTTGAAGTCACTTTTGGGGCACTCAATGGAGAGTGGAGAACAGCAGCACCGGGTGGAGGGGGGTGGCGGGTTCGATTACGAACGCACCCACTGCCCTCTGCCCTCGCCCTGACCCCTCCCCTGCCCCCACCCAATCCATCAGCGCAGTCACCCCGTGACGCAATACCTGCCCGATGAATCTTTATTAACGGGTAAATTATTGAAAAGAATGCAGGCGTCGAATTCGCTAAAGCGATTAGCATTCTCATCTGTTACCCCCAGACGTTTGTGGGGGAAATGGGATGGGGAAAACATTCCTATAGGGAATATGAGATATAGGAAAGTGAGAGAGAGAGAGAGAGAGAGAGAGAGAGAGAGAGAGAGAGAGAGAGAGAAGACAGACAAACAGATAGACAGGTATTACACATACAGTATGAAGATAGATGCATGGTTGTATGGATGTATGTTTGTATGCATGTATATATGTATGTATGTATGAATGGATGTTTGGATGAATGGATGGAAGGAAGGATGGATGGATGAATAATAATTGATAAATAGATAACGATGCATGGAGGAAGGGGGATGGAGGGAAAGAGGGAGAAGGAAGAGAGAATCGCGCCGTTATTCCTTGATCTTTGGCTGGTCAGCGTTTGACAGCGGTGAATGTCGACTGGCGTTATTGCTCGTTAGCGCATCTCCAGACGTCATCTTGCATATTCTGCTGACGTCAATCACCTTTCGACAGACAGACGACCGCCGAGATCAATCGTCGTCTGCCTCGAGTCTCTCTCTCTCTCTCTCTCTCTCTCTCTCTCTCGCTCTCTCGCTCTCTGTCTCTCTCTCTCTCTCTCTCTCTCTCTCTCTCTCTCTCTCTCTCTCTCTCTCTCTCTCTCTCTCTCTCTCTCTCTCTCTCTCTCTCTGGTTCTCGTATTTTCTTACATAAGACTGAATGAATGAATGACTCTAATGATCGAATGCCTTGCACCTGCATCACTCACTCACTCACTCACTCACTCACTCATTCACTCACTCACTCACTCACTCACACTCACTCACTCACTCACTCACTCACTCACTCACTCACTCACTCACTCACTCACTCAATCAATCAATCAGTCAGTCAGTCAGTCAATCAGTCAATCAATCGACCGACCGACCCACCAACCAAGCAATGACTGCCAACCAATCACTATGTCAATCAATCAATCAATCAATCAATCAATCAGTCTTTCGATTACTCATCGATAATTGACCGATCGATCTATGGTGAAAGATTGAACGAATACTAAGCAACGCCAGTCATCTTAGGCGCTTAGAATAAGGATGATCGTCGCCCTCTCTAACTATCGACCTTTGTTCCCAGCAGTTAACTCCGGGGCCAATGAAAAGAAACTGCTAAACAAACTGGGTCTGACCAACAACGGTTCCTACAACAAATTGGAACGACCTGTGGTCAACGAATCGGACCCGATGGTCGTCCAGTTCGGGTTGACCCTACAACAGATCATCGACGTTGTAAGTAAGATAGTGGTTGCACACCAACGCTTCCATGACGTCAGACATTACTTTTACAGGTGTAATGTACACCGGTGGGGTGACGTTAAAATGGCTATCATAGACTATTGCGTAATTCTACCTGCATTCAGGTATATTAATCGCATCTTGGTAATCTCCCTGTATTCAGGTACAGTTACCATGATTTTTAAGGTAATACCATTTCGGTGTTACCTTAGTAACCTCACTGTGATGGCGACAGATGGAATTTGTAAAGCAGCTTCAGCAGTGAAACCAATTATAAAGCATGAGGTGCTGTTATTTTGATTTAAGCCCTATCAGCTTTCCACGGGGCGGAGCAATAAACACCTCTGGAAATATCAAATTCACATCGCTTCCTGGTGATCATTCCAGTGTTTTATCCAGACTCCAGGCTTGGGGGGGCGGGGGTGATAACTTGACCGGAGGGGAAGAGATATAGTTAAATGCAAAATGTGTCTCAGTGCTGAATTTTTTTGGGTGGGGTTGAGTTTTATGGGGTGGGGGGGGGGTTGGGAATCTCCCCGAAAAGGCCTCAAAAGCAGTGGATCTATCTGTCTTGGTAGAGAGATTTTTGAATATTGCGTTTGAAAATTCGAAATGACTGAGCCTACATTTAAGTTAATTATTTTCTTTTAATCAGTGGGGGGGGAGTCTGAGTGGAGGGGAGGAGGGTAAGGAGAGTAAAAATCTGTAATTACTCTGATAAGCAAGTTTAATGACTTGAAATAACACGTAATTTTTTTCTTGATCACTCAGTACTTTAGTCGATATGCAAGAGCTGAAATAGAGTTGCGTTCAGTTGAAGAGATATCAAAACGATTTTGACATATACATCTAAACTCCGTTTATCGTTTCTTTTCTTTTGACGATAGAACGAAAAGAACCAGATTTTAACTACAAACATATGGCTGAATATGGTAAGTTTAATACACGCAGTATTAGTCGCCATCATCACTTCTAGCGCCTATACCCAGTGGCGGCTCTAGGATTTGGCAAGTGGGGGGGCGTTGGGGTGGCAACTTCTAATCATGGGGGGCCAACCATTTGTTGTTTAATGTATGTAGCATTAAGTATAGGGTCCCAACAGGGGGACCACTGGGGGGTGGCCAGGCACTCAATAGGGTGCACGGGCCCCTGGCCCCCCGGTGGAGCCGCCACTGCCTATACCTTAATTTTTATCATGTCAATCGTCATAATTTTCATCATCATCATCATCATCATCATCATCATCACCATCATCATCATCATCATCATCGGTCGTCATATCAACATAGTCATCATCATCATCATCATTATTTTCATCATTATCGTCGTCGTTGCTACGATTATCAAAAGATGAAAAGTGATAACAAAGACACAAGGAGGAGGAGCAGCAGAGCATAACCGGCGCCTATACATATTGGCGCTGTGGTGATAATGGGTGCAGTCACCGTCTCGCCTTCGTCGCCTTCATTGATTATGGCATCACGTGACCTATCATTCCTCATCGCAGACATATATTCCGTGTCGCAGTATCTTCGGTGACGTATCTCTCTATCTACTGCTTAGAGGGGTCCGTTATCGACGGACGACGGCGAATTTGATGCACGGAGCTTCGATAGCAGCTGCGTGAGAAGCGTTCCTTCTGCCGGCTTCCGTATTGGATTCATTACCACCGCCCTCCCCTCCCCTTCCCTTCCCTCTCCCCCATCGGAATGACTCCCCCATATACACTTGACGCGTCGAACTAATGCATTAAAACGACGATTTACTTACTCTCTTATTCATTCCTTTGGTTTCTTTCTGTTCTCAGCTGTCTGTCTATTTATGCCCCTGTGTGTACGTCTGTCTGTTTGTCTGTCTGTCTGTCTCTGCTTGTCTCTCTCTTCGGCATTCTCGCTCTCTGTCCCTATATGGCTGGCTTTGCGTAGCTCAGTATGTATCTTGTTCTTTCTGTCTCTGTTACTTTCGTTTTATAAAGTTTTTTTAATTAAAAAAACTAAAGATATTTTCTATGCATTTTCGGACAATCTAGTGATGCAAATAAGAATTGATGCATTCATTTAAGACATTTTATTATTATTATTATTATTATTATTATTATTATTATTATTATTATTATTATTATTATTATTATTATTATTATTATTACGTGGCTGTTAACACGCATTAAGTCATTCACAGAGTGAAGAATCGTTAGAGCGATTAATGGGTGAAGAACTTTTCCAGGGTCACTTCGCAGTGGCTAGGGCCAGATTCGAACCCGCTGCCTTCCGGTTGCGTGTCCAGAATCCTACCACTACACCACCGCGTCTCCTGAGAATAAGTGGCAGTGAGAACTTTAGAGAAATGTTCGTCTGGTTAATTTTCCTGTCAGAACTGGAACGACTACAACCTGCGATGGAACGAATCGGAGTACGGTGGAATCAAGAGCGTCAGGGTACCGGCCGGGTTGCTATGGAAACCCGACATTTTGATGTACAACAGGTCAGTCTGGCCGAGAGCGATTCGCGCTCTTCTATTGCGTAGGTAGGTAGAGACCCTCTAGCGACAGCCGGTGACGAATTGCACTAATGGAATGTGGCACAATTAGCCAGCGGAGTTATAGCCATTACAGTCTCATCCATACTCCTTCTTCTCCTCCTCCTCCTCCGCCAAATCCTCCTCAGCCACCACTCCATCTATCTTCTGCTTCTGCTTCTGCTTCTGCTTCTGCTTCTCTTCTTCTTCTTCTTCTTCTTCTTCTTCTTCTTCTTCCTCCCTCCCTCCTTCTCCTTCTTCCCCATTGACTATTTCAGCCTGGAGCAGCCATTAGTTTCGGGACATTAATTATTTCAGTCGATTCGTTGCTTAATTCGATGGCTGAATCTATCTTCACCGTTTATTCGTGATTTTTGGTAACTTATGAAATTAATTAATATTTTCCTCTTTCGTGCTTTCTTCTCCTTTCCTCCCTACTTCCTTCTATTTATTATTATGATTATTATTATGATTATGATTATTATTATATTATTATTATTATTATTATTATTATTATTATTATTATTATTATTATTATTATTATTATTATTATTATTATTATTATTATTATTGACGTCTCTGCCCGTGGTGATTGACAGCGCAGACGAAGACATTGACAGCACTTTCCCTACGAACGTCGTCGTGTCGTCTGACGGCGGATGCCTCTGGGTCCCGCCGGGGCTCTTCCTCAGCACCTGTAGGATCGACATCACGTGGTTTCCCTTTGACGACCAGCAGTGCAAGATGAAGTTCGGGTCGTGGACGTACGACAGCGCTGGAATCGACCTTCAGCTGATGGCGGACTCCGGGGACCTAACCAGCTTCATACCCAACGGCGAATGGGAGCTGATAGGCCAGTTGTCAATAATAGCAGTACAGTAGAACTTCGTTATGACGAACTCGGTTATGGCGCGCACTCGGTTATAAAGAGCGTTTCCGTGTGACGCGCTGCCGTAGTGAATGGTATTGCATATGGCGTAGCTCGGATATAACTGAATATTTTACAGACTCGCTAAGTACGTTATAACGAAGTTCTACTGTAAGTCCTCCTCGCATGCCTTTACGAATATGTTAATGCGCCTTTTTGCCAGATTTGTTTATATAATACAATAATGCGTGTTTTACTTATAAACGGTCGTTTTTCAGCGGGAACTCACGGGAACAGCGTACGTTAAAGTTTATAAACAACGAGCTACATTGTATAGGAATATACCAAGTACTGTTGTTCTACTAATATCTTTACCTCTATGGCATGCTTCTCACGACAAAACAGATGTGAAATGAGTTCACAAGCCTGTTTCCCTAGAAAAAGCACTGCTTAAAACTATTTTAAAATCTTGATTATCAAATATCTAGTGGTTATTAGACAGGACAGACCCTACTGAATCACCCTAAGTACTGTCATTATTATTATTTATTATTATTTTTATTATTATTATTGTCTATTTATTAATTATTATTATTATTATTTATTATTGATGCTATTTCTGATTATTATTTATTTATTTATTAATCTATTATTGTTGTTACAATTTATTTTTAGTAGTAGTAGTAGTAGTAGTAGTAGTAGTAGTAGTACTAGTACTAGTATTAGTGTTAGTATTAATATTAGTATTATTAGTAAATGATTGATAATTGATTAATGATGCAGGAGTCCCTGCTCAAAGAAATACGCTGAGTTATGAATGTTGTCCTGAACAATACGTTGATATCACGTTTACGGTTCATATCCGTCGACGAACGCTCTACTACGGGTTCAACCTGATTATACCGTGCGTTCTCATCTCGTCCATGGCACTCCTTGCCTTTACGCTACCTCCGGACTCCGGTGAAAAGATCTCCCTAGGTAAGGGTAGTTGGCCACGGGATCAGAAGTGGGTCATGAGGGCGGTTGACCTGATTTCGTTGGGGGAGGGGGTAAGAGAAGGTTCAGTCTTGTTTAAAGAAACTGTAATTTAATACGGTGGGTTGGGTCGAGTAACCCTATTGCCGGCGTGAGATGGGTTGGGTTGGGTTCTAACAATGGATCCATGACCAAAGCTTCCACAGACCAACGTTTCCAGATCCGACCAAGGGGGGCGTGGGGTCGTCGTGAGCTGCATCGGGGTTTGGGGCGTTGAACCCAAGCTAAACATTTATATTAAACTCGTGAGATTTTGAGCATATTTCAGACTTTATGACACCATTCCGACAGTCACCTTACAACCCCCCCCCCCACATCCAACTGAGAAAACTTTCTCGCCGTTTTTTTCTCTGCAGAATACCACGACCAGTCTTGGCCCGAATAGGAGTGGCCCAGCTACCCTGTGCCCCATAATGGAATGGTTACTCGGTCTATGTTGGAAGACAACGATGGAACTTGACAAGTCGTGAACTCCCTGAAGACGGGAAACTGGCGACGACTCGGGATCTTCAAGATCCTTAGCATATCGCTTTTTTGTATAACTTGATCGTTAGTCTGAGCGCCTCTGAATAGAAATAACGGCGGCGCTATATCAATCTCATGTTACATTACAGGAGTGACCATTCTTCTATCGCTGACCGTGTTTCTGCTTCTCGTGGCAGAGACGATGCCTCCGACTTCTGACGCCGTTCCGTTGATTGGTAAAAACCACCGACTATCAACGACTTAATTTTAATCGACATCTTCATCATCATCATCATCATCATCATCATCATCATCATTCATCTTCTTCTTCTTCTTCTTCTTCGTCATGTCTCCAACTTTCTGTCTCCAAGTAAGGTTTAAAAAATACCAAAAAGTAGACAAAATGTCTATATAAAGGGCGTCACGTATCGTCACTCACCGTGACTAATTAATTGTTCGGGTATGACATGAATCAGATGGCCAGTGTTGTAGCAGACCTTATGTCATTCTTCAATAATTTCCCTCCCAGTGAGGTTGAGTTCTGCCGTCTAGTGAACAGCGGTTCGAACAGAGGGAGTGGCAGTCGTTTACTACACAGGAGAAATCCTACTAAACCACTGGCAAGCAAGCAAGCAAGTTATTATTATTATTATTATTATTATTATTATTATTATTATTATTATTATTATTGAGTTCTCAAACTATTGAATAATAATAATAATAATAATATTATTATTATTATGTGAAAATTCCGTGGAAGGCGACTGCGTTAAATCTCTGGAGTGTCACGGATATTCGTTGTAGGAGAAAGGATGTCTCTCTTTCATCTCCAGATTATTATTATTATTATTATTATTATTATTATTATTATTATTATTATTATTATTATTATTATTATTATTATTATTATTATTATAACTGTTTCTGTTGTTTCGAAGGCACGTACTTCGCCTGCATAATGCTCATGTGCTCTCTGTCCGTCGTATTCACCGTACTGGTTTTGAACTATCATCATCGTAGTCCGGATACTTACGAGATGCCGTGGCTGGTAAATAATGTTCACAAAAATATCGTCAATCTTACGATTTTGTTGATTTTGAAAACACAAGGTGGCGGACTACACTCTCACAAAATTGCAAGCTTTCAGTGGGGGTGAGGGGGGAGGGTCGGGTGGCTAAGACCTAACATTTTCAACCCCTGGGTTCGACCTGGAACAGGATGGTTAGAATTCCCTCAACTCTCGACAAGTATGGTTTTAGTATACATTTATTATTTTACTATTTTATTTATATGTGTCGTATTTTCCGTATTTATTTATTAGATTTAGATCTAAAATATATTAATCCAAACAATTGCAACAAATCATCATGTTTGTTTAAAATCTTTTAGTTTGAAGCTGTAGCGATAACCTGGAATAGCCAACGCCAATTTTAATAAAATTGGCGTTGACCATTTCAAGTTATCGTTAAAAACTTCAAACAAAGTATTTTCTTTTCTTCGTAGATATTAAAAGAAAAATTATATACTGATATTTGATTACGTTTCTGAAAGATAATGCCGTTGACACATTAAAATCTGAAGTAATCGGATGGAATTCTGTGCGATTATATATTTTATGTTATTTCCAGGTTAAAGTAGGCGTCTGTTATTGGCTAGCGAGGCTGCTTAGAATGGAAAGATCCACAGCAAAGTTGACCTTAACCAGGAAACGATCAAACAAGTCCGCCAAGGACAGCGGCGGCGAGGCGCAGGGAAACTGTCTGCGGGTCAAGCAGTTCACCAATTCCGTCGACTGCTCCGAGGGGTCGCCGCTCCGTCACTCGAACGACCGTCGCGTCTGGACGACTTCCGACCCGGGCGTCCTGCAGCAAGGAGTGACGCGCTGTTGCCCCCCGCCGACGAGGGGGTCGTCGCACCAGGCTCCCGCGTCGAACGAACTCCGGACGTACCCCGACTGTCCGGGGCGGGGGGACGAGGCGTCCAGGTGTTCGGTGCTGAGAGAGATACTCACCGAGCTGAAGCGGATCAACGGGAGGCTGGAGAAGGACGAGGAGGCAAGAGAGAGTTGTAACGACTGGAAGTTCGCGGCGATGGTCGTTGACCGCCTCTGTCTGTTCGTCTTCACGACGTTCACCGTAGTTTCCACGTTCGCCATTCTATTTTCCGCCCCTCAGTTCAGCTTCGACTGAAAACTTCTTCTGTACTATTTTTATAACCGTAATATATGCGAAAAGTAAAGAGTAATTATAAAATTTCAAATACTTCGAAATCCACTAAAGGTAGGCCTAGGCCTAAGAAAATTATTAATTGAAGTAAATCGGCTGGGCCTGTAGATATGTAAAAATCTCAGCGATTTGAAGCAATTCTCCGACAAAAGCAACATTTTCTTGAGTCACAATCTTCATTGATTAAAATCATGCAGCAGAAATAACCAACAACATCATGCTCAGTTTCGATCTAAAAGGTTCGAAATAGAGCACCTCCTAGCTATGTCATACTACTGTACACAATAGAGCCAGAGACTGTACGAGAACGAGGGACATCAACTAAATGAAAGTCCTGGCGAATATCTTGTGGGTGATAGGGCGATCGAGGGAAACGCCGCATATTAAGATATCTGGTTCATTTATACAACAGGTTTTATGGACATCAAAAACAAGTTTTATAATTAATTCGCTGTTTGAGAGAAGCCAATAATAGAAGGCCTGTTGAATAGAGGGTTTATTGGGCCTTGATATTGAAAAATATAGTTGTATTGAAGAAATTCTCCGACAAAATCCACATTTTCCTCTTGTTCCATCTTCATTGCTTTAACTTTTGCAAGAATAATCAATAATTTCATTCTCAATTTTTATCTACAGGGTTCTAAATAGAGCACTCCCAGCCATTTCGTACTACACACTAACGCCATTGACTGTACGGGAACGAGGGACATCAACTAAATGCAAGTCCTGCCGAATATCTTGTGGAATGGCTAGTAGGGCGATCGAGGGAAGAGTCGCGTATTAAGATATCTGGTTCATTATAGGCCTTAGGCTCTTGGTCTGTCTTGAAATGCCTACAGGTAAAGTGCTATGGTCCGCCAGTCAATGACACTTCATCATCATCATCATCAAGTTCCATCAACCTCCTCCTCCTCCTCCTCCTCCTCATCATCATCATCATCATCATCATCATCATCACCACCACCATCATCATCATCACCACCATCATCATCATCATCATCATCATCATCATCATCATCATCATCATCATCATCATCATCATCATCACCACCACCACCACCACCATCATCATCATCATCATCATCATCATCATCATCATCATCATCATCATCATCATCATCATCATGAATCACTTCAATAGCGCCATTTTAGTGATGTCCTTGTCATCAGTCGATGGTCGCTCTGTCTATGACCGGGTCATTCATTATGCTCTGGTCTATTTCGCCTTCAGCACGGGTCTGAAGCGTCTGCAGAAAAATAGACCCGATGTCATTCGATGTTCAGGCTTAGCTTCTGTGCCGTGGTGTGCCATCGATTTCACCGGAGACGGTCTGCCCTGCCTTCATTTCCGTGTCGACAAACATTAACACACACGCACACACACACACACACAAGCGGTTTCAACTTATGACTGAATGCCTTTGATAACCAAAGACTCCTGAACCCGCTGCGTGTCTGCGGAGGCTATTGTCATACAGAGTGAGGAAAGGGGGATGAAATGACAGAGAGAGAGAGAGAGAGAGAGAGAGAGGGAGAGAGAGACAGACAGACAGACATACATACAGACAGAGACAGACTGACAGAGACAGGCAGACAGACAGACAGACAGACAGAGACATACATACATAGACGGAGACAGAGACGGAGAGAGGAACTGGCGAGGCGGATACAGCCAGATGGAGAGGGACAGACAGGCATAGACAGAGACAGGCACACAGACAGACAGTCGGATGGAGGCGCATATCGGCAACTGGCGTCGACTGCAGCTTAGAGTCCTTTCCTTGGTAGATCTGGAGAAGGAGAAGGAGAGGAGACTGTTGTGCAGGAGAAGGAGGCTGCGTTGGCCCCAGCAGCCTAAGCATCGTCACCGACCGACGACGGTCAGACTCGGCTCACAGCAGAGGGCCATAGCCGGCCATAATCAACTATTGATCTCTCTCTCTCTCTCTCTCTCTCTCTCTCTCCGAACGGATCCCTGCTTTCATTCCTGTTTGTGCCTCTGTGATTTCTGAAAGGGCGGCGTCGCCAGGCAGAGACGACATCGGAATGACCTGAGGGGCGTTACCAGTTTGGTACCGAACATTGGGACGGATAAATTTGTATTTTTTATGACCGAAATAAGACCAGAATCGTCTCGCGCCTGTAGACCGACGGAGACTCCGGTTCAGAGCAATTAGGCGTCGCTGTGTCGTCTACGCTTCGGTGAAGAGCAACAGGTGTCTTGGCGGGAAGCGACAAGATCGTCTGCGCGCCTATACAGCGATCGTCCGGGGTCCCGATGGAACTATTTTTGGACGCGAGATGACGCGGATGGTTTCAAGGACATCGACGACCGTTTCGATGGGCGAAGAAAGTAGTGCGTCGTCGTCGTCGTCGTTTGAGTTCGTGTATTCCTGCGCCGTGTCGGTTTTCTCGGGCACTTCGTTGACATTATGAGTGCGGTCAGAGGAGGATCTTGTGCCTTCGTTTTACTTGCCATCATCAGATGGAGTTCAGGCCAGTCACTATAGTAGCAACAGCATTTCATTATCATAAACAATATTGACTTTGCTAATATCTTTTGTCGTCATCGTCGTCTTCATCATCGCTATTGTCGTTGTAATCGTCATAATTTTCATCATCATTATCGACGTAGTTGTCGTCGTCGACCTAAATTTGCAGCATGCTTCATCTTATTTGTTTGATCGAACGCACTTATCGACAGAACAAAATTAATTAATAATTTCCATAATTTACTACCCCTCTGGTGACCATTTTTCCTTTTGGTATATTTATTTTGTGCTTAACAGTTAGGCCTACCAGATTTGTCTGTTTTATCCAAAATTTGTATAAAATGCAGATGGTCACAGTCAGGGTTATTTCTAGGATTATCGATTTGGGGGATGTCGGTAAATTCTGGGGTCCCCTGCCAAACAGTCTGACAAGCCAAAAAAGGTCATCCCATTGCTGAAATGGGGGATGTCGGTCTCAAATTGGGGATTGCGTTTGGGGGTGGGGGTGTTAGGGGGTGTAAAATATCCCTGGTTACAGTTATGCTAACTTTTCATTTGATTACCTATGAAATATCTGTAATTACTGCTATAAATCCGAGTAATTTGTGATTGCTATAGCTGAAATATCCTATAATTTTTTATTTTCTTGACCACTCTGCAAGTTATTCGATACAAGAGTTGAAATAAGTACAGTTTAGGCCAGTTCAATATTTCTGCATTCACTTTCGCGCAAGTAACAAGTGAGGACGTTTGATATTTCTAAATGTGTAGTTTCAGTGGCGTCATTTCATGATGTCTGGACTCGAATTAGAACAACTGGTGATTAATAAATTGTCCATTAATTAATTATTTAATTTATTAAAATTAATAACATGCTCGCAAATTTTCGGTTAAGCGGACGTCATTATTTTAAACGAGGAATGAAATATAGCGACACCAGCCAGAGTGACGAGCCTGACAGTCAGTGACAGATGCTTGCATCAGAACCTGTCACGCCCATTTACGAATGACTGTGTATTGCGGATGATCGATTAGGAGCGACAATAAAGAGACATCTGCGTGGTGCTCATTATGTTACTAAGCTGTCGTGGCACATGGAAATCAGACTGACAAACCAATCAATCACTTCGAGGATTTGATTAGAACCTGCTCTAGATCTCCTAAGCAATGAGACAAGTCTGAAATTTGGTATTCCCTTCAAAATATAATAATTTTAATGTATGTTCAAAATCTGTTATACGTTTTCAACACAGAAGAACGTCTACTAAAACACCTACAATCCAGTTATTATTATTGTTGTTTTTTATTATCATTGTCATTAACATTATCATTATTATCATCATTATCGTTATCATTTTTATTATCATCATTATCATAATCATTAATATTATTAGTAGTGCCTATTATTAGTATAAATTTTAATAGTAGTAGTAGTAGTAGTAGTAGTAGTAGTAGTAGTAGTAGTAGTAGTAGTAGTAGTAGTAGTAGTAGTAGTAGTAGTAGTAGTAGTAGTAGTAGTAGTAGCAGTGGCGGCTCCACCGGGGGGGCCAGGGGGGGCCCGTGCCCCCTATTGAGAGCCTGGCCCCCCCAGTGGCCCCCCAGTTGGGACCCTATACTTAATGCTACATACATTAAACAACAAATGGTTGGCCCCCCATGATTAGAAGTTGCCCCCCCAACGGCCCCCCACTTGCCAAATCCTAGAGCCGCCACTGAGTAGTAGTAGTAGTAGTAGTAGTAGTAGTAGTAGTAGTAGTAGTAGTAGTAGTAGTAGTAGTAGTAGCAACAACAGCAGTATAGAATACCATTTTAATAATCAATTTACTTAACTACTATACGCTCTTACGCAGTTGATATACTAGCTGAAAATAAAATGGCATTGTGTATATAAAATCCAACGTCCCAGCTTGGGGGGGGGAGCTATATGTCCCACGTTAATAGACATAACAGCATCTGGGAGCAGTGGATCTAAGTTTTTCGTTGTGTTTTTTCCGGTAGAAATCTTCGGAAATCCGGACGCAAAGCGACTGTACGACAACCTCCTGAGGAAGAGCGAATACAACAAACTGATTCGACCGGTCAGCAACAACACTGACCAGTTAACGGTCAAGCTCGGACTTAGGCTGTCACAGCTCATCGATGTGGTCAGCAGCATTTCTTCACTTCTTCTAAATTCAATTAAGTGCCGCTTTGACTGAAGTGGCACTTAATTGAATTCTGTCTGCACTTTTCATGTTCCTTCACTGTTTAGTCCCCCTTCCCGATCGGCCTTTTTTGTTGATAGCGTAACAATCAGAGACATAGGCCTACGATTGATAACGGAAAACTGATTAGATGAAAATACCGTTCACTGTTTATACAGACTCAAATCCTTTGGGCGGGGGGGAGGGTTGACTTGGTTGGAGGCGAGGAGACACAGTTCGATGCAAAAATTTGTGTTAAAATTTGGGGGTGATTTTTGTGCTTGCGGAGGATTTCCCCTTATCAGGCCTTTATATAAAACACTGATATCGTTATTATTATTCAAAACTTGCAAACGTAATAGGCTAATGGCATTTCAAATCGGCCTTCAGCTACTGCACTGTGCTTAGGCATAGGGCCTACTGATAATTATCCTATAGCACTACATGTAGCACATAGGCCTATAGGCCTATAGCTGGACAGACCTTAAAAAGCATGAAAAGCATGAGTCAATCTGTCTGTCTGCCTGTCTGTCTGCCTGTATCCATCTCTGTTCTTCATCTTTAGGACGAGAAGAATCAGATCATGACAACTAACGTGTGGTTGTTCAGTGTATGCAGATATATATATATATATACACATATATATACATAGGCATGTATATATTTATGTAGACCTACGCATTTTTATGTATATGTACATATAAGAAAATCATGTAAGAACAAATGCGTGTGTACATTAGCGCATCTGTGTATTGTATAATTTTATTAAACATGACTGTCGTAGTAAGTAAGTAAGTATTCGTTTCCTTCCGTTCCAGACCAATTTCCAAATATCACAGCCGACGTCTTGTCCGTTATATTGAGGAATCGATATACAGTCTCTCTCTCTCTGCAGCAATGATTTTGCTTTACAGGCGCAGGGCAAGTAGTGACAGAGAGACAGAGACAGGGAGACAGAGACAGACAGACAGACAGACAGACTGATAGATAGAGAGGCTGTTATGTGAAGACTGGCTAAACGATATTTTACAATTGTTGATGAAAACAGTCCGCCTTTTATAACATAGAAACGATTTCTGTGAGCGCTTTTCTTCTCTCTCTCTCTCTCTCTCTTCTCTCTCTCTCTCTCATTCTCTCTCTCTCTCTCTCTCTCTCTCTCTCTCTCTCTCTCTCTCTCGTATCTATTTCATATCTCTGTCTCAGTACTACTACTACTACTACTACTACTACTACTACTACTACTACTACTACTACTACTACTACTACTACTACTACTACTACTACTACTACTACTACTACTACTACTACTACTACTACTACTACTACTACTAATA